>CAKAKR010003189.1:3185-23031 GCA_916700685.1 Adelosebastes latens | reverse complement strand
AGTAGTAGTAGCAGCAGTATAGCAGCAGCAGTAGTAGTGGTTGCAGCAGCAGTAGTAGTAGTAGTTGTAGTAGTAGCAGCAGTAGTAGTAGCAGTAGTAGTGGTTGTAGTAGGAGTAGTAGTAGTTGTAGTAGTAGCAGCAGTAGTAGTAGTAGCAGTAGTAGTAGTAGTAGTAGAAGCAGTAGTTGTAGTAGTAGTAGCAGCAGTAGCAGTAGTAGTAGTGGTAGCAGTAGTGTCATTAATACTGCATTTATACTGTAAATTTCAAGAAATATTCTTATTTAATTCCATTCTGGCATTTATATTTAACACACTTAATAGATCCCAGTTCTCAGCATTTTGTATTTACTTATAAACATTTTGTATTTACTTATTTGCATTGTGGTTATGTGTTATATATTGCACGTCTTAATGCAAATATTTGTACTTATTTCATATTTCTTATATTTTATTACTTACTAATATTTCTTTACATATATAAAGATATATGTATATTATGTACATAGTGTAGCATTATGTACATATTGTAGCATTATGTACAATATTGTAGTATTATGTACAGTTACATACTCCTTTATTTCTATTTTCTTATATTCTCATTTCTTATATTTTATTACTTATAATGTGTTTATATTGTAGCATTATGTACATAGTGTAGCATTATGTAGAAAGTGTAGCATTATGTACATCATTTACATGTTACATACTCCTTTATTTCTATTTTCTTCTATTCTCATTTCTTATATTTTATTACTTATAATGTGTTTATATTGTAGCATTATGTACATAGTGTAGCATTATGTACATATTGTAGCATTATGTACAATATTGTAGTATTATGTATTGTTACATACTCCTTTATTTCTATTTTCTTATATTCTCATTTCTTGTATTTTATTACTTATAATGTGTTTATATTGTAGCATTATGTACATAGTGTAGCATTATGTACATATTGTAGCATTATGTACAATATTGTAGTATTATGTACAGTTACATACTCCTTTATTTCTATTTTCTTATATTCTCATTTCTTACATTTTATTACTTATAATGTGTTTATATTGTAGCATAATGTACATAGTGTAGCATTATGTACATATTGTAGCATTATGTACATAGTGTAGCATTATGTACAATATTGTAGTATTATGTACAGTTACATACTCCTTTATTTCTATTTTCTTACATTCTCATTTCTTATATTTTATTACTTATGTGTTTATATTGTAGCATTATGTACATAGTGTAGCATTATGTACAAAGTGTAGCATTATGTACATCATTTACATGTTACATACTCCTTTATTTCTATTTTCTTATATTCTCATTTCTTATATTTTATTACTTATAATGTGTTTATATTGTAGCATTATGTACATAGTGTAGCATTATGTACATATTGTAGCATTATGTACAATATTGTAGTATTATGTATAGTTACATACTCCTTTATTTCTATTTTCTTATATTCTCATTTCTTATATTTTATTACTTCTAATGTGTTTATATTGTAGCATTATGTACATAGTGTAGCATTATGTACAGTTACATACTCCTTTATTTCTATTTTCTTAATAATAAAGTATTTCTGTGAGCAGTAGTAATGGTCTGGAGAGCTGATGGGTGTCATCCAGCACCTCCTGGTGGATGGTTCCAGGAACTACTTCCTCCTTCCTCTGGCTCACCCGGACGAGTTGTCATGGCAACTGTACAGCATGTGCTTACAAAAACAAGCCCGTTGACCGTTCACCGACAGTTTTCTCCTCATTCGACATCTAAACGCTGCGACGCCATCTTCTTCTTCTTCTAGCATTCATCAGTAGAGGAGAGAGAGAGGACTGAAGACACTCAGAGGGGAAGCCGAGAGAGTAGAGACAGTGAACGATGAGCGGAGCTAAAGCCCGCAGCGACGCGCCTGTTGCTGAAAATGTCTCCGGCGGCACTGCGGCTCCTCCGCGGGACCGTAAGCCCGGCGGAGGAGTCCTGAAGCGGCTGAAGTCCCGGAGGAGCCAGGTGGACAACAGGCCCGTCACGGAGGAAGACCTGCGGACACAGAGTGGACACATCACGCCGCAGGATGTGCTGGGACTGCGGGTGGCTACGCGAGGTTTGAGTCTGTCTCTCTATAATGTCTCTTTATGTGGACAAAATGATGCTAAATGTGCTGATTTAAAGGTCCCATATCGTGCTAATTTTCAGGTTCATACTTGTATTTGGTGTTTCTACTAGAACATGTTTACATGCTGTAATGTTAAAAAAAAAACTTAATTTTCCTCATACTGTCTGCCTGAATATACCTTTATTCACCCTCTGACTGAAACGCTCCGTTTTAGCTAGGGCTTTCGCATACCGCAATATTGCAATACCACGCTATGTTCAGTCTCACAAAAGTCTTAATTTATTTAAAGGTCCCATATAATGCTCATTTTCAGGTTCATACTTGTATTTGGTGTTTCTACTACAACATGTTTACATGCTGTAATGTTAAAAAAACAAACTTTATTTTTACTGTCAGCCTGAATATGCCTATATTTACCCTCCGTCTGAAACGCTCCGTTTTAGCGCATGAGAATTGCGTTTCTAGGCAACAGCTTGGGTCAATGTGTACTTCCTGTCAGCTGATGACATTCACATACACTGCAACCAGGAATAAACTGGGACACATTTAGAATGTTTACGTTTAAAATTGTGTCAAGGGTCTAAATATTGTATATTTGTGACATCTCGAATGGACGGAAATACTGACGGCTTGTTTCAAATGCAGAGTTTCTGAATACGGGCTGTGTGTATTTCCCTGTGGATTGAGTGTTTCGATACTTTCACAGTATTTATATAGGATTTAAGCCTGCTTTATAATAACAAAACATGAAAATTTCACTTTTTTATAATATGGGACCTTTAATGTAATGAGTCTCTACAACCTACACAGAATACATTATACATAAAACTAGAGCAGATGACGTCCAGTTTGAGCAGGCTGTCATGTGAAAATAGAGACTAAAATGGTATATCTGTTTTATAATTATCTGATAAAATACATATCTGACATCATAAACAAGTGTTAGACCTCATTAGACAATATTTCACTCATGGAAAAACTGGTGTTTCTATTTATAAGCAGCTCAATGACACTTGGGATTTGGTTCTCTGTGGTGTCACTTTAATTCCTAAGATCCCAGCCAACATGGTTATGTGGGCCCCACATGGGTTATGCTGGGGGTACCTGGGTACCAAGTGGGTATGGGCCCAAAATGGGCATCTTATCTGGGGCCCACTTGGGCTAACTAATGTGGGTTCTAGGTGGGTCACTAATGGGAAATTAGTGTATGGGCTCAGAATGGGCAACGCAAATGTGGCCCAGTTGAGTCAACTAAATAGGTCCCACATGGGCTCCCCCAAGTGGGCTACCCATGTGGGTCCTAGGTGGGTCATTAATGGGAAATTAGAGATGGGTTTTGGTTTATGTTGCCCAGATTGGGCCCATATAACACCCAGTGTACTCCTGCATGAAACCCACAAGGATAACTGGCATGGGGCCAGCATGGAAACTGTGGACAAACCCACCTACAACCCATATTTCAGCCCATGTAGTCCCCATGTAGTACCCACATAAAACTTAAAGCTGGGACTAAGATGGGTCTTGGGTATGTTGCCCAGTTGGGGCCCACATAAAACCCATTGTAATCCTGCATGGAATCTATGTGGGCAATTGACATTGGGCCATTATGGAACCCGCGGACAATCCCATATAGGGCCCATTTTTCAGCCCATTTAGTACCCACATGGGCCCCACATACAGATGTTGACTGGGATCCTTTTATGACATAAAAAATGTACAAATGACATCACAGCCAGGACTGACCAGGAAAAGCCTCTCTGTATGGCCTGAATTAGAGATTAAATAAATAACAACATGCAGATTCTCATCAGTGTTGTATAGCTGTTGAGGCCACTATGATATTTACAAGGAAATGAAAGCGTGGAGATTAAATTAAACACTTCATCTCAGTTTTATAAGACTTAAGGGGCACTGTTTATGACATTATTAAATTGTGTCAGTGTTTTTAATCAATCTGCCTTTAAAAAAAAAAAAACAGCACACATAATGCAGGATATTCTTGTTGGCTTCACACATGCTTATTTTCCTGCACATCTCACAGTAATGCCACAGTCGCTTCACAAAAACTTTGTCTTACCTTATCTTATTTTATGGTTAGGGTGCACATGTATCTATTAGGGCTGTGTATTGGCAAGAATCTGGCGATATGTATCATGATACAGAGGCAATGATTCAATATATTGCAATATATTGTGATACTGTAAGCAAGGCGATATATTGCGTTTCTTTTCTAACCTAATTTTAAGGAAAAAAGTCACTATGTGAAATGGCTACTATTGGGTCTAACATCATTACACGTGAATACAATTGGACTCATTGGATCCACAAGAGTCTCAGCTATACAGTGATACCCAATTTATGTAATTCCAAGACTGTTTAGGGACCCCAGTATGCAGAAAATATTAAAATACACCATTTTAGAATAGGTGAAAATAACACATTTGTACCGCTTGCAAATAACTGCATGTTTTTTGCATAAAACTGCATGTGATTATCATAAAGTGGGCATGTCTGTAAAGGGGAGACTCGTGGGTACCCATAGAACCCATTTACATTCACATATCTTGAGGTCAGAGGTCAAGAGACCCCTTTGAAAATGACCATACCAGTTTTTCATCGCCAAAATTTAGCGTAATTTTGGGGCTTTATTAAGCCTCCTTTGCGACATGCATGGTTAGTACCGTCACTCTGGCATTTAAACTGCGCCCGCTACAACCTCTGAAAGACAGAATACCGGGTCCGCCGTCAGATTTTTAAGAGGTTAATTAAAAAATGAGTGTTTTGGAGAATCGATACAGTATCGCAAAACATAATATCGCGATACTCATATGTACCGATATTTTCCTACACCCTTAATCTGTATGTGTGCCAAGTTGTGTGTACAATGTACTATGTACAAGCAAGTCAAATAAGCCAAGCACAGTGTTGTTGTTAACTTTGTGCACGTCAGAGCATCCTGTTTGTGCTTTAAGGGTGTACACATTTTATTTTCATTTTATTGTTTATTTAGCAGGGACAATGCACATTATATACCAGATATAGCTTAAAGCTAATTTTCCATCTGTAGTCCCTGGAACATGAACTACAAATGGCTTGAAACTCATTTCAGCTGTGTTTTTAACTCCTGAATGCTGTCTGTCATTGTTGCAGGGTACCTCTGTAAACCCGAGGACAACATTTATAACATCGACTTCGTACGCTTTAAGATCAGAGACCTGGAGACTGGCACCGTCCTGTTTGAGATTGCCAAGCCCCCACACACAGGTAATGTGCATCAGCCTCCTCCATGTACCGCTTCTATCTTAGTGTTTGTTCTTTAATGAAGCTGTTGACTGCGAAGTATCTGAGCACTTAAAAATGAACGTACTGACCCTGCTGACAACTTGTTATTATCTCAAAATGGATGTCTCTAAGCATGTTGTCAGGTTCAGAGTCATCCATGTGTGAATGTCCTGTGTTGTGTGTCTCAGAGGACGACGAAGAGAACAGAGAGGCAGACGCCAGCGCAGGACGATTTGTACGCTACCAGTTCACCCCGGCCTTCCTGCGACTGAGGACCGTGGGAGCAACGTGAGTGACTCACACGTCATCAACCCACACCTAAGGAAAACACACTCACCTGTTCCATACACAAACAATGGAAACAATAGACACTCATTTGAGCCAGTGCATTGTCACTGTAATAACATTATAATGACACAAGAACAGACCGGCTGTTGTGACATCTCAGTCTCTCTGTGTCATTCAATCAGGGTGGAGTTCACAGTCGGAAACCGGCCTTTAAACAACTTCCGCATGATCGAGAGGCACTACTTTCGCGATCACCTGCTGAAGAGCTTCGACTTTGACTTTGGCTTCTGTATCCCAAACAGCCGTAACACCTGTGAGCACATCTACGAGTTCCCTCAGCTGTCTGAGAGCCTCGGTGAGTCGCCTTTTCCTAACAAATGTGTCACAAAATGTTGAATATCTAGGAGAAGACTGAATTTTGTTTTGTGTAATCTGTGAACCATGCAAATACCAAAAGAACAGATCAGCAGTTATTACTAATCATCAGGGCTGTCAATTGATTAAAATATTTAATCGCAATTAATCGCATGATTGTCCATAGTTAATCGCAATTAATCAAAATTTGTCAAGTATTTAATACTCTTATCAGCATGGGAGTGGACAAATATGTTTGCTTTATGCAATGTATGTAGATATTTATTATTGGAAATCAATTAACAACACAAAACAATGACAAATATTGTCTTGAAACCATCAATGGTACTGGTTATTTAGCCTCCACAAGCTAGTATGACATGGTTGGTACCAACCGCAAAAACCCCAAAAATTGCAAGTTGCGTTAATGTGTAAAAGAAATTGGTGACGTTAAAACAAATTTGTGTTAACGCGTTATTATCACGTTAACTTTGACAGCCCTACTAATCATATTTCCTAAAAGGAGATTTGTATCTCTATCCTTATCATGTGTCACAATGGAACACTTTGTTAACAATTGAGCTCATCATTTGGTGGCGAAGCTGTAGGTGATGGAGTGATATGCACCCAACATTAGCAACAAAATCTATGATCTCTTTAAGCTAGCCATGTGACAATTTTGTGTAACTTAACGTACAGTATTTCCTTGTAATGTCATATTGTGCATGCATGCATTTTTATGACCCTCATTTATGATATATGGAACATTATGTCTGTATGTGGACACATTCTTGTGAACACAATAACTCTTGACCAATAACTCTAGAGCAGATGACCTGATTAGATTTTGGAGCTGCATATATGTGCATATTAATGAGGAAAAAGTGGTCCATCTTAATAGAATACCTACGTGCCATATGTACGTTGAAAGAGTTGTTGGTCGCTGCAAGCGTTCCTCCGCTCCGTACTGGCCTTAAAGAGATCCCTTCCTAGCGCGACTGCACTGTAAAACCTGAGGAACAAAAGCCACAGTACTGTAAAAATGCATTCTAAAGTTCAGCTGAAGCTAACATATGAGGCTTCTTCCCTGTAGTCCATCTAAGTGTATTTAGCCAGTGTCGTGTCACAGCATCAAACCTACATGCAACCACCAAGAAGTGTCTCTCTGCTGCAGCTCAGCAAGGAAACGCTGCCCGGGGAAACACAAAAAAGGGAACTTCATCCTAAAATATCTAACTCTGGAGGACACCCACTTGATTTGGCTTAGACGTAGACTGCTGAAGCCTCACATTAGCTCAGAGGCTGCACAGAACTGTGGATTTTGTCCTCAGTGTTATTTCTGTCCTCTATGTTTTACAATGTAGTTGCTTTAGGAGGGGACTGTTTCACGGTCAGTACAGAGGAGGAATGATTACAGTGACCAATGACTCTTTCAGTGTACATGTTGTGCATGTTAGTATCGTATTAAGACAGACAAATCAATTTTAAACTGTCCTTTAATGCTTTTACATAAGTTAAATATAAAACCACTTCTTTTATGTGACAACAACTACGGTAATTATTTTCCTAATTACCTGGTTTTGCCACTGGTTCTGTTGTGATATTATTGTTATTAAGGAGGGACATAGAGTGCTGCAGGGATTTTGTAGGTCAACCCGGAAGTTAGCATCGCCCTGGTTCCCTCGATAAAAAAAGAAAGAAAATAAGATCTGTGGCAAACAAATGTTTATGATACTTACATGTTGTTTTCAGCAAGATAATCTCCACAAATGAACACCACTTTTATGATTTTTGAAGTGAGAATGCAATCGCCAGAAATAAAAAGCTAACGTTAAGCTATAAATGAACGACACCACGGTCGCATGAGCGCGAGTATACACAAAGAGGCGTGATGACGTGTTCTAGTCTCATTTAGCCACTTGTGAGCAACCGCCTTTTTTAAGACATATAAAAGATTGAAAATTCACGAGTGGGATATTTACTGACGTATTTTATATTGTAGAACAAAAACTTTAAATCTCTTCAGCTTGTGTTAACCACAGACCTTATTTCAGGCATCTAACTAAAAACCCATTCAAAAAACCCATCGACTTCCAAACAAGGGAACCAGAAGTACTAAAATGCTAACTCATCTCCGGGTTTTAGGACTCATTCCTGCAGCGCTCTATTAGTGCCATGTGTTTGCAATGGTGGCCCAAATTTGAAGCAAAGCAAAGAATTTAGACACTTCAATAATTATCAATCAATCATACTGTTTTTATACAATCAGTTCTAATTGCTTGGATATTAAAAAACCTTCATTGGATGAATGAATAAATGAATGACATGCATTATATTTTCTGTTTTTCAGTCCGTCAGATGGTGGAGTGTCCTTACGAGACCCGGTCAGACAGCTTCTATTTCGTGGAAAACAGACTGGTCATGCACAACAAGGCAGACTATGCTTATAACGGAGGACAGTGATATCTGCCTGCTAGCATGCAAAAACACACACATAACATCTGCATGCACACACGCGCCCTCACATATACATATTATATACATACAACATACATGTAGTTCATTCACTCATACATGCACAAGCAGCTACAGACACGGTTGGGTCGCCTCTTGTGTTTTGTAAAGATGAATCTCCATCCACTGGGATCATTTTCAGGGGGGCGCGTTTGATATCGCAGGAGGTCGATATCAGTCTCTGCTCCGACACACAAACAGGAAGCTTCTGTTATAAAAAGGTTAATTTATCTGTTTTTAATTATGAACCGTTCTGCGAGGACTCATCATCGCTCTAGTGGCCGTGTGACGTCTCAAACGGACCAAATGGTTATTAGATAGATGGTTAGTCTCCTCTTTGCAATTTTAAAAGTGTCCTACCACCCACTCAACACACACACACTCAATCCCCAAGTGACACACATAGTGTTTACGCAGTGTTTGTCAGAAGCAGCTGTTCTCAGAGCTGCCGCCTCCACAATCCACTCCAGACAATATCGGGGGAGAACGAGCGCAAGCATCCACAAAAACACTCCTGTCAAACACACATGGTCACTCCTGCGATCCCCTCCCCATCGCCCTCTCCTCTCTCGCTTTCACACACACAAACACACACAAACACTCACTCACACAAACACACACACACACACACACATCAACAATAGTACTGTATAAGATTTTCATCAAAGGTCTCTGAGATTATTGCTATGTTTTTCACAGTTTTCTCTGGAAATAGATCAGGTATCAGTTAACTGCAATGCAACTGTAACCTTTGACTGCAACCAAACAAAAGACGACAACCTCATATGACACTTTCTCATCCCAACTCATCACATACCGCCGTTTTGTCACTTTATTTTTGGCATTAAAACCACTATACTTGGGTTGAGGAAAGAACTACAGGTTGGGCTTAAAACTACTATGTTTGTACAGTGAAAATGACACTGAACGTTGTGAACAAGGGACATGAACGAACAGCTGATTGTAGGGCTGACCCGAATGCTTCGAAGCTTCGACCATTGCCATGGTAATCGACCTCCAAATCAGCATTCGAATGCTTCGTTGTTTTGTTTTTTTTGTTATATAAGTATGTGATAATAATGTATAAATCCCAAAATAGGAATCATCCCACATCATTATTCATTATTCATATTCAACATTAATTTCTACTAGTTATTCTCCGACGATATCGCTGTGTGTACAGTAGTGCGCCAACGGCACTGAAACGGTGGAGATGGAGACAGGCAGAAGAACATGTCAGCTTGCTGATCTGCGTAGCGAAGCTTTGAATACCTTAGAATACCTTCGAATATTTCTTTCCGAAGCTTCGAAGCCGAAAAAAGGTATTCAGGACAGCTCTACTTCACTCACAGGAACGCACGGGACACGAACAGCGGTCTCCTGGATGAAAGCCCCGTGTTTTTTGGACTCATCCACCTCCCCTCCCGCTCGCCCTTAGTGTTTCGTTTCGCTCTTTAAACTGCGTCACCACAGTCACTCCCGGCGTACTTTCTCTAAGCTCTCACTGTTGCCGTGGATGGGTTTACATTATAGTTAATGGAACGCCCGGTGCGTTTCATCACGACGGCCGTGACAAAGCCTCGGGATTTGGCGCCCTGGGAATGAGAACAGGCTGCATATGATGAGTCAAAAAGGGAATTTCAAGTACTCATAAGTTCTGATATCATGATGCATGTAATGATATAAACAAAAAAGAGGGAAAAGATTTGTAAGAAATACTGAATACCAGATATACTGTGGAAAAAAATGAAAAAGAAGTGTACTTGAAAAGGTTGGGCGTCCTTAAAGTCACATCAGATGTTTAATTAGCTGTATTTTTTTAATCACTTCCGTATCACGCATGTCTTAAGACATCAAAATCAAGTTGGAATATGTCTGGAAACTGAGTGGTCTTTCTAGCTACAGTAGATAGTGTACTTCCTCTTTGTACTTTGTAAACTTTGGTGTTCAGGGTTAAAGGTGGTGTTTGTAAAAAAATAATATATATATATATATAGTTTGTAAAAAGTGATATAAAAGAAAAATAAATGTACATTTTCTGATATAACGTGTGATGTTTGTTTCATTTCTGGGGATGAGAAAAGTTGCAGGAAGTTGAGCTGATTCTTAGAGTCCCAAAAGCGGCCACTAGGAGGAGTTGTGTTATAACTAAGTTATAAATGAGTGCCACTGGTTTCAGATTCATGTTTAATTGTGTAAAAGATCACAGCAGTGGCTTTTATTATTAGGCTTGGACATGTTGACATTAGTATCTGGTATTTGCTTAAAACGTCGGATGAGGTCATGATCTGATCTTTTTATATTGGCTCACTGCAGAGGGGGACATAGCACTGATAATATCATTTTAATTCCACGTAATTACTTCTTCTACAGACCGCATGTTGAAATTTGTTCAGGATTGTTACACTTTGATCATCCATTTTAGTCTTGTGGGATTTAAACCAAAATCTGAGCCGCTCTCTGTTTATTCTCTCTCGGGCTGTTTCTTCCTATCTCTGTGTTCATCTCTTGATCTCTCTCTGTTTCCATCTCTCTTTCCAGCTCTCAAAAACAAATCTCCTGGTCTTTTCTCCCCTCTCGCCTCTCCTTTTCGGTCTCTCTCTCCACACCTATGCAGCTCTCTCCCTCCCTCGCTCTACCGCTCTGTTTTTTCCCTTTTCTTTCCTCCTCTCTCACCTGGTAACCAGACCTCTGGAGAGGAGTGTTGAGTTTCCACTTTCCCAGAGAAGAGGACAATCTGAGCCACACAAAGACCCACAATGGACCCCCTCTGCTCTCTCCTCCCTTCACTCTGTCACTGCACAGCTGCACACACACACACACACACACACACACACTGACATATACAGTAGAATAATACATACACCCTCTGCTTGTTATCCCTGCTAACCTCCTCATTCTGTTTCTTTTCTTTGTATGTATGTCTCCAACTAAATCCTTTCTATGTAACGCTCCGTTTACATTTTGGTGTTCTCACTGACACGTTCAATTGTATGCAAACAAATAGTATCAGTTGTCACCTTCCTCTTTAACATAACACCCTTAATAAAGCTGACATCGTCTTTGTTACATTGTCGATTCAAATTGATGATTGCCATCTATCCAAAACATTGCATGGTTGCATCAGATTGTGGCTATGAGATGACTGGACACTTATAAACTGCTAATGGCCTGGTGGTGTCTCCAATAATCTATATTATCTTTGCTTTAGCGGCTGTGGTGAGGCCATGCAAACAGGAAGTGGTCAGAAATGTGATATAATTACTCTTGTGTCTTTACAGCAGCAATAATTGATTTAGTTTTGGACACGCTGGGGCAGTAGAGATTAGCTGTAAACACAACACTGACTATTATTGCTCATAGGGTGCCAGCATCATAGACTGTATGCGGACGTAGTCACCATGGCGTCGCCCATTGGTTTGTGGACTACGGTTTTGAAGCCTCAATTTATGCATTTTTGCCGTTGCCATCTTGTTTATTTGCAACCAGAAGTGATACGAGAGGGTAGAGCTAAGTACAACCGAATGCTGAATAAAACATTTTTAGGCGACCAAAATGTTAGAATTAACTTTCATGAACTGAAAACACACTGTGAAAGGGTTAAAGTTGTAAGACAAAAACACGGACAACTCCCAGACCGGACAATGCCGTGGTAGCGACCTGTCAATCACAAGGTAGCCACGCCCTAAAGCGTCCCCTGCTTTATGGTCTATTTGACTCTAAATGGGACCATAATTTATTAAATGAACATCATGCTGTATTGAAGAAGACTTGAAACTAGCGATTGAGACCATAAACTCATGTTTACAATGTTTACTGAGGTAATAAATCAAGTGAGAAGTAGGGTCATTTTCTCATAGACTTCTATACAATCTGACTTCTTTTTGCAACCAGAGGAGTCGCCCCCTGCTGGCTATTACAGAGAAATTACAAAGAGAAGTTTAGTCAGACTAGCTTACTACCTCAAAGCAACAAAGCAAAACTAATCTCACAATTTATCATCAAAAGCTTCAAACAGCCTGTAGTTTGAAGCTCTAGAAGTTTATCCATAAGTTCACTCAGCACACACTTTTCCCCAAAATGTGAACTACCCCTTTAAAATACATAAAAAAATAATAATGGTGTGAAGATGTAATGTGTCAGTTGCTGATTAGACTACAAAGCAGGACGCAATTTAACAGTGAGCTCATAAATCAATAATCACAGCCTTCCATCAGGCTGGAGGGCCTGCACACTGCAGCACGCAAAGTAAAGCAGCTGTACTGTACTGAGCCCCCACGTGTTGGTATCACACTAAAAGTATTTACAATTAGGCATACGCACACACCCACACACACACACAGACACACACACACACACGTACATCCGTGGCAATAAATACACACACTTTCCAACTTTCCAGGGATGATTTGTGAGTTCCCAGGCCTTCGTGGAATACATTTCAGCAGTCAGTGGTGGATCGACATGCACGCACCGGAAACAACTGGACAGGTGGGATAAATCAAGCTCATTCACCCCTCCCCCAACACACACACACCTATATTTGTAACTGGCTTTCCCATATATCCTGTTCAGTGAATCTCACCACGTTGAGATTAGGAGTGAGAAGCACTGGTTTACTGAGGGTACCCTGAAACACACACACACATGCACACACTCAGGCAGGGGGACAGGGGGGACAGTGGTCGCCTATAAATAGTAGCAAGGAATGGCGTTGATAGGTCCTGTGAAAAGAAATGGAGGGGGGAGTGGAAAAAGGATTAAAAGAGATACACGGACGCACTGCAACTCCACTTGTTCGTGTGTGTGTGTGTCTAAGGTACTTTGGAGACACGTGGTGTGGATTTCTTGCTACAAACAAAACTCTCTTAAGACTTTTAAAAACCACCATTCATCCACTCTCTCTCTCTTACATACAGTATACTCACTTCCTCATCCTCTCTTTTTCTCTCTTTTTCTTCCGACCCGCTCCGAGGCCTTGGCGTGAAATCCATCATGTGTTAACACTGCATTACCCGCAGCACATCTTCCGATAAAGAGGCGATGAGTCACGGCAGAAATCCTCTCTTTCAGGTTGGCACGGCGATGGTCTCAAAGATGGTCGTGACTCCATCTGAATGTGTCATGATGTCATTTCCAGCAATTGCTCAGTGACATCATCTCACCCCTGAGAGAGGGTCAGGACAGACATGAGACGCTGTAAACACAGGAGGATGGTGCATGTAAATATGAATTAACATCAATTTTAAGGATTCAGCGATACAGATACCGATATCGGGCCGATACTGACTCAAATAGATCGGGTATCGATGACAATGAAGCCGATCTATTTGTAGGAGCCAAAATGCGTATCTAACCTGAATTGTTTATTATTATTTGTTTAGGCTGCACATGTTCTTTTGTTACTATCATTTCTGGTAATGGGCACAGGGGTGTAGTTTTGACTTTATATATCTGTGCACTTGGATGGCGGGATTTAGAGAAAAAAAGGTGAGTTAGGATCGGACATTTTCTGTTGCCGCCTGGAATGAAGCGATGTGGGGAGTGAGAGTGGTGTGAAATTGGTCGGCAAACGCCCCTTTGTTTCATGTGCGTATCATAACGGCTTGTATATTCGCCATCCTTGGTCTTCTGGTTTCCCTTCTTGAATGATGAATACAGACTAACGCCACCTACTGGTGTGGAGAGTTATTTCATCTCACGCAGGCACAGAACGTCCGTGCTAACTGGCCGTCATTGAAGTCTTGGCAGTGTGTTCAAATGCAACTTATGGGCCCAGACAAAGGCGACACAACAGTCGGCCTTCATCGCTGCTAATTCTTCGATGTCGGCTTGGTGTGTCTGGGCCATTAAAGCTTGATGTTGCCTTACACATTAAATAAGTCACTTCCACACAGTGAGTCATACAGCTTAATTAATGAAACACTGGTATCGGATCTGTACTCGGTATCGGACGATACCCAACGCCCAGGTATCGCTATCGGGACTGAAAAAGTTACATCACTAAAAGTAACAAAAAGCTAATTCATCATCGCCGCTACCTTTTAAAACACTCACATTGTCAATCAAGAGAGTATGTTAAAACAAAGCTTTGTAGTGGTATTAAGTACTTGTCACTTTTAAATGAACGTCTCATTTTGGATTGAATGGATGCTGTAATTTAATGTCATGCCAAGCAAAGCTTTGTAGATGTGACGGAAGATAACAGATAATTAGTCGCTATCTGGGAGTTAATACTGCACTCAGTACAACAGTGATGGATAGACAGTCCTCTAACAAACTGCGACTCCCATACCAATTTCCACGGAGGCAAGTGCAGTATTGACAATCTGTCTTTAAGTGTTAGGTCTCTGCGGATTTGTAACCAGAAGCCTTTGTGCGCCGTCTCCGTTGTGTGTGTGTGTGTGTGTGTTGTTTCCTTGCGTTTATCCGCCCAACCGGCTGTGTGGTATTACAGCGTAGATCTCCGCTGCTGCTGCTTACACTCACACAGCCGACAGACAGAAATAGCCCTGTGTCATCAGGGTAAATAGGTTGTGGTCTGTTTGTGCTCGCAGGAAGCCCACAGCCGCCTTTTTGGAAGCCTCTCGGAGCCTCCCACCACCGCCGGTCCGGTTTGTTTTGCGTGATTAATAAAAGGTTAACTCAACCTTCAGTCAACTGTTGAAGAGACCTGTAAATCTCCCCCACAATCTCTTCCTTCCTCTCCCTTTCTCTCCTCCCTTTGTCTCCCTCCCGCTTTGCCACACCTTCCCCTGGGGGATGGAGGGTTTGTGATCGGAGAACGGAGGTGGGGCTCCTGGCGCAACCACAGGTGCGCTCGTTTCCTCCCTTCTCCTCTCTCATGTAATGATTTCTTTGGCTCGCCACCTGCCAGGTGGAAAAAACACCCACAGCAAATGGAGTGCTTTAAAATGGTCTCCTGGCTTCCGTTGTAAAAGACTTTTTTTTTTCTTGCTCTGTTTGTCTTTATCCATCTACAAACATGCCATTTGTATCCCTGCATTTAATTCAATGAGGTCCTTCCTGGAACTACTTGTTGCCTGTTTACATTTTGCATCTCATGCAAATGATGGCTTCTGGCTCTAAAGACATGCTGCTGCTCAAACTTACAGCTGACCGACTGACTCTTTTCTCTCAAGATGCCCTTCTCAACTCTCTTTCAAACTGCCTCGAGGGTGGTGGAGAGCAGGTCCCAGGCCCTGGAAGGTCAGAGGTCGCTCACTCGCAGACAATGGGTTCCCACTCTGGGTCAGCTGTGGTCAAGGAAACAAAAGCGGTGAAGATTTGGGTTGGACAAACTATCGCAGTGTTTTAAGGTGGCAGAGTGACAACGAGACAGAGGGAGGGAGACGGGATAAAGCAAAGGCAGGGATAAAAAGTGCAATGTGAGCGTACTGAAAACCTCTCTCACACACCGACCCACCCACCCACACACACACACATACACACATTTTGCTTTTACGCATACTTTACCAGATTTAAAAATCTGAAAAAAGGGTTGCTTAAAGCTGCAGTGGGTAGAAACGGAGCAAATATGATTTTAAAAAGTTATCTTTATAAAACGGTCACTATATCCTCCAGTGCATGAGACAGGTAATCTTAAAAAAATCATGTGCCTCTGTGTCCTCCGTTGCTCCTAATGGCATCTGCAAGATTTCACAGACCGGAGGAAAATGACCAATGTCTCTGAGCAGCAGTCAATCACTCGCAAACTCCGATCAGACGGTCAAACTAGCCAGCGCTGATCAAATATTAATCAATATTCTGTTACTGTAATGCCTATTTACATTCTCATTTTACAGCTAAACAGTACACTATAAGATGTTTCTGAAAACATTTGAGGCGAGAAATAATCATTACAGTTTCAGAATATTGATTTTGGTCGGAGTTTGCGAGTGATTGACAGCTGCTTGTTGAATGAACAGCCAATAGGAACGCTCTCTCTCTGAAATGACCTGTGATTGGCCAAAGTCTCCCATTACAGGCTAGATTTTTTATAGCCTGAAAACAGAGCCATGAGGAGGTGCAGAAGTCTGGTTTTCTCTCAGAACACTTGAATTACAATATGCTGAAAGGTTATTATGGAATTTTTGCCCAATGATGCCAAATAAATTCTGCCTACTGTAGGTTTAAGCCTCTGAAACAAGTAAACCAAAGTTGCTCAAAAGCCAGACATCACTGTCTCTTAACTGCCCTCTTCACTATTTAATGGGTTTAAATTAATAATCACATACTTTAGTAATATAATCAAAAATAAAAGCCAAGTGTTTTTGCTTTATTCTCCCAGTATCTCTTCAAATCGCTCTAACTTGTTCCTCCCCCTCCCCCACGCCGCTGTCTTTCTCCTCTCTTTTTTATTCGGTGCCATTGATCATGCATGCAGAAATTCAGCACGCCCAACCGTGGCTCTAGCCAGGATAGGTTAGCCAGTGCAAGGCCTTGTCCTACATACTGTTCTCTTGCTATGGTCCAGCAGGCCACAGTCACACCCTCCCCCTGATCTGCCTCCCCTCGCTGACTTCCCCCGCTGCACACAAACAGCCTGCGGCCTGTCTCAGAACCAGCACATGCACAGGTCATCATGTGGTGCTGGGAATGTTAACTCATCATTATCAAACTCTTTCAGTCAGGTGCAGTGATTTTTTGGGATTTCTGTCTCTGATTAATAACTTGTTTCACACATAGAAGCAGCAGTTGTTTGATTCCAAAGGATATTCAGTGCTACTATAATCAGGTTACAGTATCCAAACTAGAAATCTCAGCTTGATACATACCCAAAAAACTTTCCTGTGTCTCAAGGTCACAGTCTGATGAGTTAGGCAAGTGCATTTCACATAACTGTGTGAGCACTTGTTTCACTTTTGTTAGAGCAGCAGAGGCATGTGACGAAACTGCTCAGCTGACCAGGCTTGCCCCGGCCGAGAGAGTGGCTGACTTAGAGGTAATGCTGCTAATCTGCCACTTAGCTGGTTAGGACGGCCCGTCACGTGGGGGTGAAAGAGAGAGGGAGTGGGTAAGATCAGGTTTAGATGAGCTGTGATTGGGTGAGAAGAACTAGGTGAAGAGTGGTGGTCACAGCTGTTTTGGATGTGATGGATTAGGAGGAGAGCTGGGCAGCAGGAACAGGTGGGCTGAGGGTTGTGAGAGGGTTGGACCAGGCAAGATGATGGATGGATGGATGGATGGATGGATGGAGAGGAAATTAAAAAAGGGGGTGTTGCATTGGGTTTTGAAAGACTTTGTGGATGTGGGGTTAATATTGATGATGATGAAAATGAGTCTGGGAGGTGACGAAAAACAAGTTGAGGTTAAAAATGAATTAATACATGTGGCGGATTACAGTTGGATCTGGCCAAGGTTTAGGTGGGAGTTGAACTGATCACACATACTATCACATGACATGACATCTCACATCCATATCATACCACATTGTATAATAATAATAATAATAATAATAATAATAATAATAAGATATTATATTTTATGGCACCTTTCATGGCACTCAAGGTCACCTTACATCACATAAGATCAGTAATAAAACATCAATGAAATCAACAATAAGACATACTAGCAAGCAACAGAGTGTAGCTCAGCAATGAGTTAAAATCTGTATAAAAAATAAGAAAATAAGATGTTGTTGTTGCAGTTAAAGTGAGTATGCTAGTTTAAAAAGATGCGTTTGGGGATGAGCAGTTCTGAACTCTGTAATGGAGTCTAGTATGTGTGAGGGTGAGGTGAGTTCCAAAGTTTGGGTGCAGCGTAGGAAAAGGACCCGGCACCCATTAAAGATCACATCACAAAACATCTATCATATAAGGTCACATAATATGGCATCACGACTCACGTCATAACAATATCGTATACAAAATACCAGATAAGATCACATCACATGACATGACATCATATAGGATAACACCATAGGATCACATTAATCATATAAGATCACATCACATTTATCATATAAAGTTGTATAATTTGATATCACGACTCACATCACATATAACAATATCATAAATAAGATCCCATTTTAGATCACATTACATCATATAAGATCACATTACATCATATAGGATCACATCACATTACATAACATCATATAAGATCACATCACATCACATTACATCATATAGAATCACATCATAGGATCACATCACATCACATTACATTATATAAGATCACATCACATTACATTAAATCATATAGAATCACACCAAATAAGGTCACATCACATTACACTATATAGAATGACATCATAGGATAACATCACATTACATCATAGAGAATCACATCGCATTACATAACATCATATAAGATCACATCATACTAGAACACATCACATTACATCATATAGGATGACATCACATCACATTACATCATATAGAATCCCATCATAGGATCGCATCACATTACAATATCACACTGTATACTGTATAAGATCCCATAATATCACATCACATTACATCATATAAGATCACGTCATATAGGATCACATCACATTACATGGAATTATATAAAATCACATCCTATAATCATATAAGATCTAATTACATCACATTACATTACATGAGATCATATCACATCCCATTACACCAAAAAACGATCACATTGCATCACACCTCATTCCACTTACAGTAAGACAACACAACACAACACAACACTATGTTTGCACTATGAAACTGTGATGCTGGAAACTTGAATTTCCCTCGGGATCAATACAGTTACTATCTATCTATCTATCTATCTATCTATCTATCTATCCATCCATCTATCTATCTATCTAACACAACACAACACAACATAACATAAATTAACATAACATAACATAACATAACATAACATAACATGACATAACATAACATAACATAACCCCTTTCAGAAAACAGGACCTTGTTGACCTTTATGCAATCTAAAACTACAAAAATGACATCCTGTTTATGTAACCTATAGTATAGTGTCAGGCTAACTGGGAGCAAGTATCCTGGTTACAGATGCCTCATTTCACCTGAGACCCAACCTGGCACTACAGGAAGACACACACACCATTTTCCATCAGCAATAAAAACTCAAACTATTACAAATATATATATATATATATATATATATATATATGTTAATGTGGAGCAATTACAGATGAGTGACAAGGCATTAGACAATAATTCTTCAAAGGTGATGCATATAGGCTACAACAAATACTGAGCCTGCATGTTTTTTTATTTATGTCCTCTAATAATAGTAATTTTGTTTAGTTTAGATCTTTCTTCCTTTTTTGTTATTGTTTTTTTTC
>CAKAKR010003183.1:0-14452 GCA_916700685.1 Adelosebastes latens | reverse complement strand
CACCAAAACCTCTTGGTTGTATCTAGTGAAGCCCGTCTGTTAAACAGTGTTGGCCGCGGTCGGAGGACGCGGGGGAGACCGTAGCATTGGTCTCCAGGGCCGGAGTCTCTGCTGTACTCTGCTCCTCTGCCTGCTTTCACTTACACACCGCGCTCGTTCTCATGTGCATGCGCGCACACTCCACACTGCAGAAGACTTCGTAGCTCTGAGAATATCTAGTGAATGTACAGTGGACGTTTGTGCAGAAATAACTGCTGCAGCTCCTCCAGACCAACAGAGGTTTCCCGTGTCTTGTAAAGTGACGGGGCTCCGCAGCGAGAAACGTTATCGTCTTCGACCAAAACTCCGGTGTCTCCCCTGTTCCCTCCAGCCGCGGTCGGGAGGCTGAGGCAGGAAAAGCCAACACTAGGATCAGCAGTGATTCATGGAGAGACCTTCGTCTGGTCAGCTAATATTACTGCCAAGCAGGTGAAATATAGAGTGATATTGTGGTTTTAGCTGACGTGTGTCCCCTCACTGTTTTGAGCGATGTTCGTTCATGTCTATGTAGAGCGAGCAAGCGCGAGCCAGACGCTGACTTTCGTTGACTTAGCGGCCACAGGTGTCGCTGTTAACAAGCATTTCTGATTCTTACATAGAGTCCCTTTAAACAAGATACCCACGTCACCCTCTACTATTCTGGTAGGTTACTAAGAAATATTGAGTCCGAGTGGGGTTTTGGTCTTAAGTTTCTCTATCCATAACTTTTCCTGTCGTTTACGCTGGCCGCCGGTCCACGTGGCACATGTCTGTAGACCAGTGATCTTGAAATATTGAATGGGATGAATCTGAAAATGCTGTACCAATGGGGTGGTCAGTCTGTTCTCCCCAATGCTGTAAAGATGTTGTTTTAACCTTGTTAATAAAGTCTTTCCTGTCTCCACACATATAAAATAGTTTACAGGCCTGGCATATCATGCAATAAACCAGGTTGTGGCTGTGAAGGCTGAATTTATCCATTATTGAAGCTCCAGCTCCCCCATGTGGGTTAAACAGGAATTTCAGGGCTGTAAAAGCCCAGTGTCTGTCCCTCTCATTACTACTGATCTGTCTGTTAAATTTGGCTTTAACCAGCATGTCTCTAAGGTTTTTATTCTTTCTAAAAGCTGAAATGACCCTGAATTTATTTAATTTATTTTGGTTATTCATTGTTTGTTGAAAATTATTCTTAAACTGACTCTGTAATTGCAGATATGGGTGTGTAGATAGAGGGATGTTTCTGTATGTTGTGTTTGTATTGCTGTGTAGAATGATGGGTGAGAAGGAAAGGACACCTCCCTGCCCCGGGGAAGTCCGGGTTTGGATCCCAGCTCAGTCGACCATGGGGCGGTGAAGGAGGACCAGGATGTGGTCCCCAAGCAACGAGGACCTGCTACCTGGGCAGGCGCCATTTGTTTTATGGCAGGGTGATGCACAGGTCCTGATAAAAAAGATCCTATTAAAAACAAGAGGGGGCCTGTGTTTAGGCACACCCGGGAGGTAGCACCGCCGTGACATCACAAGACAAAAATAAGGACAATGTGAATTTAAGAGGACATGCATAAGTGCTAAGTTGAAAAATTGCTAGAAAATGTTGGTGTCATGCATGAAATTTGGTGGTCATGTGTGTGCTCCCTCGTGTGTGCGCACAGAAGCACAGACCCCCAAGGATAAAATGGACTAATAAAAGATATTTAAGAAATAACAGTATAAAATTAGAAGAAAATGTATAAAATGTGATATGCAATAAAAGTTAATAGTTAAAAAATCTGAATATAATAATATTGATGGGAAGGGATAAGATATAGGAAGGACTAGAATAATTTAAGAGGCGTGCAATATATACAAAATATAGAATAGTTCAAAATCTGGCATGCATAAATGTCAGCAGTAAGCCTTGAATATTTAAAATACCAGGTAAGATCATGCTTATACAAAAGTGCTTGAGAGTATCGCATGCAGAAGACATATATATATGAATACATACACACACAAACTGAATATCAAGAGGTAGTAAATAAATATAAAGATAAATATTAACATATAAAGGATTACAGGATACAGAAATAATAGGAAAATATAGATTAAATAAATAAATAAAAATTAAATATATATAAAATAAATTATAAAAAAAAAATGGGATAGAGAATATTACAACAGTACATAACAACATTGTGTTTATTGTAAGAGCCATTGTGAAGTGGATGGAGAATGAAAAGGCACGTTAAATTGTTTATTAAGACTTTTTATTGTGGTGTTATTCTTTTCTCCAGGGAAGTCCCAGGTAGCAGCGCGGGGGAATATTGTCCTTGAGTGGTGTTAGGGTTAAGATTAGGGTTCGACGGTTAGGGTTCAGGGATAGGAAGGGGAGAAGGGGGGTTGGGGTCGGGGGTCAGGGTTAGAGGGATGCGAAGAGCAGAGACAAGGGGTTAGGGTTAGGGGGTTGGGGTCGGGGGTCAGGGTTAGAGGGGGGTGGAGAGTAGAGACAAGGGGTTGGGGTTACTTTTATTCTGGCCCGTCCTTGCTCATCATTGTCTTCACGTAAATAGATGGGACATCTTCCATCTCGATGGTAACTCCTTAAATAGTCAGAAAACGTGTGGGCAGCTGGGCATTCGTTACTAAATATGCAATTACGTTGTCAGGTCTAGCTAACTGTTAGCATGACACAGTGGGTTGGTCAATGTGGAGGCTGTCTGCAGCCTTTCGGTAAAAAGAAATATATGGCAAAAGCAAAGCACACGGTCGGACCGGACGTGTCCGATAATGGACGCGTCCATATTAGCTAAGGAAGCTAACTAGCGGACCGCTAGCGGTGTGGCTAGCTAGGCCAACGGAGCAACTACTTAAACACCAAATGCGAGGTAAGTGTCTCACCGGAAGCAACCAAAACGACATCTAGTTGGTCTCATATTTAGAAACGACTCCCTGATCAATACATTTCATAAAGTGCCAAATGAAATCAGCCGGAGAGCTGCTAAACTGTCACCGTTACAAGCTAACTGTTGCTAACTGGCTTTAGCTTCAAATGGAAAAGGAAAGGCTGCCTGTGATTAAGCTAACTTGCTCAAATTTTGCTGTTACACAAACCAACTAGCTCATGACGGTGTTTAAACTCACCTACAGCAAGAAATGTCTTCTCCGTTTAGCGGAGTGACCCTGTAAACACAGGTTCTGTGGTGATGATGAGGAGGATGATAGTGATGATGATAGCGACATCACTCTGTGTGTGCGTGACCACAATAACCGACAGGGGGAGCAACTACTGCACACAAACGCACACAACACACACACACACACACACACACTTGGTGCAGTCCTGACAGATGCTCAGGCCTTCAGTCATTCCCCCTGGTAGCATATCACATACGCAGACAGTCATAGCAGCAGTTGGCAATGAAAACCTAACCAGCAATGTCATCCCCAGACCTTTGTGTGTGTTTGTTTTTGTGCATCTAGCGCTCTCTCTGTCCGTCTGTCTGTCTGTCTGTCCGTCTGTCTGTCTCTCTGTCTGTCTGTCTGTCTGCATGCATGCATGGAGTGGCTGCCGGCTGGTGTGAACATTAATACATGTCTGTGTGTAGTATTCTTGCAGTCTCTGCTCGCTCTGAGGAGTCCATAATGCTGCTGCTTGTTAGCCAAACTAAACCCTGGGGACACTGCTGCTGCAGCCAAGCCTTTATACAGTAGGACCAGTCTACTCCCTCTCCATCTTTTTATCACTCTCTCTATTGTTTTCCTGCTGTGTGTGTATGTTTCCCAAACCCTGTGAGATATCACTGGCGGAAAGTGCCAAAACTGCCATAGGCTACCCCTAACCACTAACATTAAAAAAATTAGCGCATGTCTGTAAAGGGGCGACTCGTGGCTACCAATAGAACCCATTTACATTCACATATCTTGAGGTCAGAGGTCAAGGGACCCCTTTGAAAAGGGCCATGACAGTTTCTCCTCGCCAAAATTTAGCGCAAGTTTGGAGCGTTACTTAGCCTCCTTCGCGACAAGCTTGTATGACATGTTTGGTACCAATGGATTCCTATGGTTTTCTCGTTTCATATGTTGCCATTATCTTCACTCTTGTCATGGTCTGGCACTGTGCCAGAGGACATTGGACTTTTTTTCTTTTTGTTAAAAGTCTGACTGTCTTGTGTTTATCCTTTTAGTGGGTTATTAATTCTGTTATTTGTGATTTTGGTTTCTTGGATTTGAGTTTTCGTTTATATTCATTCATTCTAGTGTTTCCTGTTTTATTTTGAAATTCACTCCTCCTGTGTCTTGTCTGGTTTTACTTCCTGCCTTTGTTTGTTTCCCGCCTTTTTTTGTGATTGTCTGCCCCGCCCTGATTTGTTCCACCTGTGTCCAATCACCCTGATTCCCTGGTGTATTTAGTCTGTGTTTCGTCTAAGCTCCTGCCTTGTCTGCCCTGTCTGCAGTGTTAATCTTGCAATACTGCCTGTGTTCCTGGTGTTCCTTGTGTCTTTCGGTTAGTACTTAGTATAGTTTTGATGTTTTTTCCTTTGTACTTTGTTTTTTCTCCTCGGTCTGTTTTCTCAGTTTTTTATTCCTGTTTAGTTTTTACCACCAGTTAATCAATTAAAGCTTTTTGTTGGATTTATCTGTCTGCCTGGTGTCTCTGTGACCCTTTAAACTAAAACCCTGAGAACTCTAGCTTTAAAACTGACCCAACTACAACCTAAATATCGCAAGTTGTCAAGTAATCTGTTAAATAAATTAGTGGCGTTAAAACAAATTTACGTTAACGAGTTACTATCGCAATTCATCAATTACAAAGCTATGAGTGAACACATAAGCAATCCAGGCTTGTGAGTCAAGATTTTAGGGAGTGCAGAGCACCCGGGCAATTGGTTATTTAAAGTGACACTATGTAGCCAAACCTTTGTTGAACAGCGGCCCCGGTGGAAGTTAACACATTACGAGATAATGATAAATACTAAAATTTAGGCTAATGTAACAGTATCACAAGAAGAGAGGAATTATTACAGGTACAAATGATAACATTTAGCCACTAGATATTACATTCTCCCTCCTCAGTTCTATTGCATTTACTTCACAACAGTTGCCAGACACTTGCCATCAATCTCAGCCATTTATCCGTTTAATCCACACTAACTGACGACACAGAGATACCACGTGATACCAACGTCGTTATACTATTGGCTCACAAGCCTTGTTAGAAGTGGGAATCAAATGTCAGATATCTTCCACAGAGATAAACAAAACATTCATTTTGGTTTATTTGTTAAGAGGAATATTGTCTGTATTATCTCTTTTAAAAGTTACATAGACTTGCTTTAAAGCAGCAATAATTCACAAGAATGACTGTGAAAGGAGTCACCCAAAACTGCACTGTTTTGGGTCACTGTCACCACTCTCATAGCGTAGTTTTCAGCCACAACAGGCAGCTGTTTTTGGTGGAAAAGCTCTAAAACCCCAATATACACTACCTGCTCAGCACCACATGGCAGACAGACACAGTTAGTGGTGAACATAGTGGAACATTTAGCAGCTAAAGAGCCAAATATTTCCCTCAGGAGTTGATAGAGACCAAAACAGAGCAGAAAACAGCAACAGTGGACTCATCAGGTGGAAACATAAGGAAACATAATTCTGAATGAATGATAATCTGGCTCTGTACCCCCTGGATGTGTAAATAAGCAACTGTTGGCTAACAAGTTCGCAATAACAACTTAAAATCTGATGATATGTGTGATTCTTCTTCCTCGTGTCCAGCCATTTCCTATATCACGTCTTTCCAGTGGTTGGCGCAGGCGAGTGCAGCGTCATTTGGTTCGGCCCGGTCATCTTTGGTACATTGTAGAGCTTGGCTACATCTCATGATGTGTTCCATGGTTTGGGATTTGCCACACATACATGCATTGGAAGGTGTTATTTTCCATTTCTTCATGGACACTTTGCAGCGTCCTTCGCCGGCCCGCATGCGGTTCAGTGTTTTCCAGACAGCCCAAGGTTGATCGTGGTTCGGTAGCGAGGCATTCATCTGGGGTGATGACTCTCTCCATCCATTGGGTTGTCTGGCTGTTCCACTGGTTCTGCTAATCCTGGCATCAGTTGGGGTGGTCTCCAGTACTTCAGTGGTGTCCAGGAAACTGCTCCTGGAGCTGAGCCGTTTCTGGGCAGCAGAGTCCTCATGGAGTGAGTGTCGGTTGTCATTGGCCTGCTTTGTGCGCTCTGGTTTTTTTTGTGATGACTGCTCTGCGGATGTCAGGGGGAGCGACGCCAGAGAGGGCATAAAGGCAGTGTACGGGGGTTGTTTTGATGCACCCAGTCACTATCCTGCAGGCCTCGTTGAGGATACGGTCTATTTTACGTGCATGGCATGATCTGCTCCATGCTGGGCAGGCATATTCAGCGGGGGAAAAGCACAAGGCTAGTGCCGATGTACGCAATGTACTTGGGTGAGCCCTCCACTTTGAGTTTGTTAGTTGTCGTAGAAGGCTGTTCCTTGTGGAGACCTTGGCTCTCGTCTTTTGGATGTGTGCCTTGTAACTGTTACAGTTACATATGTCTGATGATGAAATGATAAAATCTAGTGTTGTGTTCACAGCTTGTTCCTGCTGCCCCCAAGTCGCAAAAAACAGTTATTGCAGGCTTAAACTAAATATTATTAATATAAAATGACATGCAAATCAGCAGCTGCATGGCAAATATTTGGCTCAAATGTACTAGGGATTTTGATGGCTAGTGTCAGAGACATTTCGACAGCTGTTAATTTGAACATTTAAAGCAAAGCCCAGTGATGGCCTAATTAGTGGGGTGAATGTCCAATGTAGGTGTAAGAAGGGTTCATTTAGATTCTTGAATGAAGCACAGAACTCAAACATGAAATGTCGTGTGCCCTGTAAAACATTTGCAAAACAAATTTTCTATTTTTTGTGTGCCCCCAGCAACACCCAGTATTGTCTCCAGTGGTTCTACCAGATCCCAGGCTCTTGAAAATGCCAAAAAATAAAAACAAAATGGGATTTCGATTGGAAGGGATTATTCCCCACGGTAAGTCATGGCTTCTTAACATTTAGTCAAATGGTTTTTGTCCTCGTAATCTAATTTAGTTGAAGGAAAATGACTCAGCCTATTAGATATGCAGTGAATACCAAAAAGAAAGGCCTACAGCTATGCAGGAGCCACACCTCAGTGCTGTCACAGCACAACACACCAACATTAGCCTTCTGGTTTTACAAGCTGGCCTCATTTGTTCAGTCACATGCTTACAACAACTGCCTTAAATGTCTGTCATGTGTACCGTCACTCACAACAGACAAATAAATATATAATGAAATGATAAGTTTGAGGTTTAGATATTTTGACAGTGTAGACAAATAGTCACTTTACACCTGAAGCATGTTCCATATTTGCAATATATCTCTGAAGACTAAGGCTGTCAATTGCAGTTTCTCCATAGAAAAACACATATAACACAGAATAGCACATTTAAAGGGACAGTTTGTAGGATTTGGCGGCATCTAATGTAAACTGTAAACTGAGTACCCCTCCGCTCACTCCTCCCTTTCAAAGACTGCGGTAACGCGCCGTTCACCTCGCTCAGAGGCCATCCTTACCATAATAACACTACTTTAGGAGCAACGGAAGTCAGACAGTGGCTGGCGGTACCACAGTATTGCACTCTGTGGCTCGCGTTACCGCAGTTTCACAAGCGTGACAACTACGGTGGCCTTCAGGTAACGTAAAAACGCGGAAGGCTCTCTCTAGAGCCAGTGTTTGGTTTGTCTCTTCTGGGCGACTGTAGAAACATGGCGGAGCAACATGGAGGACTCCGTGAAGAGGACCCGCTCCCTGTGTAGATATTAAGGACTCATTCTAAGCTAACGAAAACACAATGAGTTTCAGGTGATTATAAACTAATGAAAACATAGTTATGAATATTATATTCCATTTCTGCCAATAGATCCCCAGAATTGTTACACAGAAAGATCTCATCTAACATGTTAAGAAAAAAAGTTTGTATAATACTTTGACTGGTTCCTCAGCTGCAGATAATCAGAAACTGGACTGCTGTTTGTTTTGTGCATATAGAAAATGAAAGGCAGAAAAGGGCTAACTTTGAAAACAACAACCAAAAATAATATCTGAATAGTCCCTTGAGGCTTTACCTGTGTCGTCTGCCAGAGAGATGTTAGTGAACGTCCCATCATCCTCGTCTTCCTCGGCCCCGATTGGCCCGTGTCTCCTTTCCTTCCTCCAGCATGGTTTGTTTTGAACTCACAGACTCATTCATTAGCGTCTCTCTGTTTAAACTTTGCTCTCGTCTCTTCTCTCTTGTCTTTTGGCCCTGCCTCCACACACACCTGCCGCTGGAATCATTCACATCGTCACATTTACCTGCCCTACCTGACTGATGGATCAGGTTACAGAGTTGTTGTCACAGGAATGGGTCGCCATGGCGACCACAGGACCAAAACATAGAGACGGACCGCCCCCAGCAGGGACACTATCAGGGGTTAAAGTTTAAGTCCCAGTCCGCTCACGTGAAAGAGAGCCATTAAGACGACACTGGGTCACACATTAACCTGAAAAGTAAGAGTGTGTGCTGTTTAATGAGGGCATGTAAATACAGTCAGATGATGTAACGTTTTGTTTTATCTGCTGTTTTTCTTCCATTTTGCCCAAAAAACAGAACATCACAAATCTGCATCGCTGTAACACACATGACAGTATAAATCAGTTATTTGCAACGATTATTGGTGTATTTTCACCCAATTAGACAATGAATGCCTCAGGGCAGAGTTGACCTAAAATGACAGGAGAGGAAACCAGTTTCATTAGATCTGTGGGAGCAGCCTGCACTCTGGTGGTTAATGTTGAACACTGCAGATCAGTGACAAGTAACAGACCCCATCATGCTCCATCTGAGAGCAGCCTGCAGTGACGGTGCAGTTTACACACACACACACACACATAGAGCAAAGAGGAAGACCTGAGGCTTTCATGGTCTAGAGCTGCTTTATGTTCCAGTTAAACTACTGATATGAAACATATTTTAGCAGGTTAAACATGTATTTAGCCTGTGATCAATTTTAGAGGTATTTAGGTTAGACATCTTCACTACAATGCAGCAACCGTAGGCAAGAAATTTAAAAAATCCTATAGATCACAACCTCCTTTTCTATCATTGAGTAAACTGACGACCCCTGACTAAGTGACATATTTTATGTATATTTCATATTATATTTAATGCATAACAATAACAGTACAGAACAACTGATATACTGTACAATTAACCCAAATAGTGAACGCAATAACTGCAGGAAGTTTGTGTAAAACACACGATTTGGAGGAATTTTGATCAGATTATTTCCTGTGAATATTGCATAAAATGGCATGAGATGAGTTTTCCATTTTAGGAACTAATAATCCAAACTTTTAAAATAAGAATTTCATGTAGATTTCTTCACAGACATAAGTGAAATGCTGAGATAAAGGCCGTCTGAGTATATATATAGTACTCTGATATACTCTGAACTCTGATCGAACGGTCAAACTAGGCAGCGCTGATCAAATATGGATCAAGATTCTGTTACTGTAATGCCTATTTCTCTCCTCATATGTTTGTGGCCCGGCCGCAATGTTGAAAACAGCCGAGCCAAAACCAAGCATCGCCCACCGGCCAGAGTAAACTTTCTCATTTTACAGTTAAACAGTACACTACAAGATGTTTCTGAAAACATTTGAGGTGAGAAATAGGCATTATGCAAATGGGCCCGTCCAGCACGTCGCGTCTGGCTCACGAAACTTGAACCAAGCTGTCAAACTAGGCGATCTAGTTCTAAAATGAAACCAGATTCAGCAGTGGCATAGACCATTTCTCGCTTACAATGTTTTCAGAAGTAGATTTTGGAGGATTGTTAAAACAGAATAATAAAAAGTTGACGAGCAGGCCGCCATGTTGTTTCCTGTTTGAAAGGCAAGCAGAAAACCAGGGACCAATCAGGTGCATTCAACGCTAGGATAGTCACTGCTTGAACGGCCAGTTGAGTGGAGCAGCGCGTCCCCTAGTTAAAGAGTACAGAAGGAAAGAGATAATACTCTGGTGATTTTGACAACAGACGCCATTTTGGACTGAAAACGCTCATTATATTTATAATATTTTATTGTTCAACACAGGCCATTTCGGTAGAATATGACAATAGAATAGAAATAATTTTGTTTTACTTTTGTATGACCCTTTGTAGGCGGGCGCTTTACTGGCGTCCACCAGTCGCTTTCAGCCCAAGATGGCGGAAGCGCTGCTTAGCTGCTGGGCGCTGATGTTGCAATGGAACGACCAATTGACTTTCACTTCTTGGCAATATACGTTCTGCCCTAGTGTCCTCGCCGGACTGGGTGGACATGTACTGCTGGATTTAACATTATAGATATGACCACTGATTATATGTATAACAATTTAGCCACAAATACACAGACTGACCATAAACAGTCCAGCCATATACTCGGTTTTGACCGAGTCTTGTTTATCAAAAAATTTGCTCAAAGTTACCGACTTCATTTAAGCATTAAAAAAAAAGTATTTTTCTACTTTTGTACCATTTTGTCAAAAGGCCATTTACTGAATAATAGTGATGCATGGCGATGCTAGAGAAGACAACTGCAGCTTAAAGATTTTGTGCTGATAATAGTGTGATGGACTGGAAATACTATGTAATGTAACATAATAATACAAACAAGAGAGGGACACTCTAGCAGGCAAGTCAGGTCAGGTATTTATGTCTAGCCAGCTGAAAATAACTACTTACATACTCTGTGCAGATAGCATGAATTACAGCAGCATGTGGTTTTGTTGTCTGAAAGACAATGTGTTTGCATCTGCATTTTTCTCTGTTTGTGTGTGTGTGTGTGTGTGTGTGTGTGTGTGTGTGTGTGTGTGTGTGTGTGTGTGTGTGTGTGTGTTTGCACCGCATGTGTGTTTGCGGAGGATTCAGCCGCCCCATAAAGCCGGGAGGAACTGACATTTATGGGAACAATTTCACGGAGAAGGGATGGCCGTTAACACGCAACAGTTCGCTGATAATCCAAACCTTACCTTCAAACTGCAGCCTGATCGGCTCTCTGTGAGCCCCGCTGCTGATCACAGATCAGCTTTATCACTCACACAGCATAAGAAACGACACTGCCAACTAAACTTGGCCGGTGACACTAAAGCAGCGGTTCCACCCAAAACACTTGATAACGCTCAAAGGCGAGTGGAGAACAAAGGTTCAAAGCTTACAGGCTGGTGGGGGATGATGTTTCACCCTTTAGAAGTTTTGGGTGAAAGAGATAGGTTTGTATTTATTAGCGCGTGTGTGTGTGTGCGTGTAATGGTTAGTGGCCAGCGTTAGGTTGTAACACCTGCGATACTCCGGGCCCCAGAGACAGTTTGACCCCTACACAACCTGGAAGCAGTCCACTGAAATACACATCCCAGCTTGATTAGGACAGAAAATGAAGCCACTGTGAGAGACGGAGTGTGTGTGACCTTTATTCTGGACCCTTCCTGTGTGTGTGTGTGTATGTGTGTTTGTGTGTGTGTGTGTGTTTGTGTGTGTGTATGTGCGTGTTTCTCTGTATTTGTATATTGTATATAAACATGATGACATATTTTGTGGGCAGAGCATTAAGTGGAGGCAGAATAATTCTCAGAACACGTCAGTTAACGCTGGCTAGCAAGTTTTGTTGGCTTGTTTTTTTTAAAATGGCAAAGGGACCACTGCTGGGCTCATTTTCTGTAACCAGTATTGCATGAAAGCATGCTGGAATTAACAAGCTAGCTAAGTAGCCAGTTGTCCGACCAGCGGGCTCGTGGCCAGCGGGCTCGTGGCCAGCGGTCAGCGCTGTAAAGACAAATTGAGGGCGTATAAATCTATGGATGCCTAACTATCCTTCAGTGAAAAAGAGTCGTACAATATCAGCGAAGCGTTTCAGAGATGGAGAGAAAATGTTGCTAATAGTTTAGCCTTCTGCTAACCTACGGTGACCAGACGTCCCGGTTTGTCTGATGTGTCCCGAGTCCCGACGCATAATCTGTAAAACACTCAAATGTCCCGGTTTTCAACAGTCACTAACAAAACACCACAGTTAAAATAATAATAATATACTTACATAGACGTTTATCATGTTCCACTCATTGATTAATTTGTGTGCATGAGATAAGTAGTCAGAGAGCCAGCACAGCGCACCGCTGCAGTCTCTATAGAGAGTGAAGTTGCGTGCAGCCAAGCCACAATTACGCACGGACACGGAAGATCCGCAGGTTACATTTAGTGTAGTTTTGAACCACAGAATCCTCCGTGCTTATGTGCACATCAAACGTGTCATTTTGATTAATTATTCTACACAGTTCCTTCTGCGCATCAACAGGCATTTGGCTCCGCTAATAACTCCCTCAGGACCGTCCGTTCCGTCTTTCACCCGGTGTCTCCATCCTGGACACAATGTCGTCTGAGCTCCACAATTTAATTCTAATAGCCTGAGACGAAACCAGTTGAAAAATAATGTACGTAGGCCCAGACAGCAATACGTTTCCTCTGAGGGAAACTCTCTACAGGACTCCCAAATTGTCAGTGCGTCATGACGGGGATGGCCCTGTGATTAAAGGGGGAGAAAGTAGTGAATGTGATAAGTCATGATGTCACAGGCTCTAATGCACCCCCACCCCTATAATAATGCCTTCTATCTGATCCCACTCCGTGCTCAAATGCGCCACAGTTGCGCCAAGTTAGCCATCCTGATTAAAACGCCTATGGTGCGTGCATATTAAAGCGTGCCCGTGCACGCGTGCATAAACGCGCGGTACACTTAAGTGTCCCGCTTTGGGGGTTTGAAATATGGTCACCCTATGCTAACCACAGCCGTGAGCCATTGGCTGCGGTTAGCAGAGGGTTAAACCATTAGCAACATTTTATCTCCATCTCTGAAACGCTTCGCCGATATTTTAGCCCACTACTCTGAGCTGCTTCATGTTTGCCTCCAGTCTTTCCTTAGTTTTGCCTCCAGCTAACACCGTGATGTGATCATGACGTCGGGTGTAAAAGGGTCTATTGAATGCACAACTGTTTGCTGTCAAAATCTTCAACCAGTGTGCTCTTTCTCTCCTTTTCTTTGTGTCTGTGTGTACTTAAATTATTGCTAAGCAGCAACATCCAAGAACCAGAACATGATCTGTAGCAGGGTTAACTGAATCCACAACTAGAGAGCGAGGAGGGTTTATATTGGTGTTACTGTTCTCTCCCCTGTGATAGTCCACAGACCAGATGCCCACTTTGGCACCAACGCTCTGCCAGTGTTATGCTAGGCATGGGGCATACACACACACACACACACACACACACATACATGTGCATACACACACACAGGGAGGAGGAGAGGCTGTAAAAAGAGCACTCGTCCATCTGTCCATTTCCCGGCTAAACTGGTACTGAGCACATCAGCATGTTTGTGTCTCCCTACAGTGTTCTCAGCGTTGTGTGTGTGAGCGTGTCTACGAACGAGTCCAACAGTGAATCTAGGCAGATTGGAAGCTAAATTCAGCCCTGTGGAAAAAGAAAAAACTGTTTCCTCGAGTTTTCTCAAATTCAGAGATCATGAATTAAAATTTACAAAATTACACAATTTTTAGTGGCACTAAAACCTGCAGTTTAACCTCATAAATTGATAGTTTGAACCTCCAACCATACGCAAACTCACATGCATGTTTTTTGAAAATAACCATAATTTTGGATATTTTCAAATTGTTTTATTTGACTTTTTTATTTTTGTTTCTGTTTGTTTTTGCATAAATAAGTAAAATTTACTACATTAAAGGTGCTCTATACCAGTGGTTCCCAACCTGTGGTCCAGACCCCCCTTAGGGGGGCGCCCAAGATCACAGGGGGTTTGCCAGGATTTGTCTGCTCTGAGGTTGTCATACTTAGGTTTGCTCATGTGTAACTAAAATCATAATAACACACTTACTGGATAATTTATACAAAAGTCTGTATACAAAACTACTTAAAAAGATATATTTTGTTGTTACTTAGTAGCAAAATCTAACGAAATATCCTTTTTCAATCCATATTTGTTGGCGTTTAGCCTTTCAAAAACAGCATTTGCTCTTCCGCTTGACACACACAAAGGGAGGCAGCACCTGTATTAACAGGGTGGTCTAGCTGCAACCTAACAGTATCATAAATTACAATTATTTAACCACAATAACATAAAATCTATTTAGTCTCTGAGACTATCATTGTAAATTACTTATGTTGTTACAAAAAAAGATCATATTATGTACCTGCATTCGCATGGCGAATCTGTCAATCACTTTATTTATGTTGACAAAACTGACGAGTCATAAAGTTGATTCAATTTAGAAAAAAAAATATGAGGGGAGGGGGCTCAGCTTTTCTTAGAAACAAGTAGGGGG
>CAKAKR010003180.1:31608-89373 GCA_916700685.1 Adelosebastes latens | reverse complement strand
GAAACAGTGAGGCGACACACGTCAGCTAAAACCACAATATCACTCTATATTTCAGCTGCTTGGCAGTAATGTTAGCTGACCAGACGGAGGTCTCTCCATGAATCAATGCTGATACTGTGTTTGCTTCTCCTGCCTCAGCGCAGGCTGAGGCAGCGGGGCTCTGCAGCGAGAAACTCGTCTCCCTCCGCCCGCAGCCGGAGAGAGCAGAGGAGACACCGGCACCCGGTCGGTAACGAGGCGACAACGTTTCTCTCTGCAGAGTCCCGTCACTTCACAAGACACAGGAAACCTCTGTTGGTCTGGAGGAGGTACAGCATTTATTTCTGCACAAACGTCCACTGTACATTCACTAGATATTCTCAGAGCTAAACTAACTCTTCTGCAGTGTGGAGTGCGCGCACGTTCACGTCTAGAGGTGGAGCGAGAACGCGCGCTGTCTGAGTGAAGGCGAGCTGGCAGAGGAGGAGAGGCAGCGGCCACACGCGAGCGCGCATATGCGAGCGCGCATGTGTCCCGACCCGGTACATTTATACGCTTAAAAAGTTACAAACAGTCCCTTTAAAATAAGTTGACGTTGACTTTCGGTTTCACAGGGGACACAAACATTGGTCTCCTAGGTGAAAGTCCTGTTTTTTTTTCTTTTACTTTACTTTTTTGACCCATTCATCCACCCCGACCTCCTCCCTACGCTGACTTTGTCGCTCTTTATGCTAAGTCATCTGACTTCCTCCTTTACACCCGCCATAAACGGCCACGTAGAGCGTCATATAGTTTGAAGCATAGAGCCACTTACCAAGCTGACTTATTTGACGAGTTGGGAATGAGAACGGGTTGGCTGTGAATAATATGTGTTCAGTGGGTGCATGACAGTCTGGCAGCTTTATTAGGTTATCTGTACAGATAGAGCTTTCATTCACACACAGGCACACGCTGACTTGACTAGAAAATGCGTTTCCAGCACATCATCATCATTTATGTTAGAAAAACCATTGCATTTTCTAACAAGGCTGCAAAATGGGTGCACAAAGATTGGATCCATAGTTCACGTTAAAAACCTAAGGCTGCAAATATTCTTGTTATTGTCGATAAATCATGAAACCATGAAAAGACCAAATGACTTCCCTACCCTGTCGATGGCTTTCAGCTCCAAACACATCGGTTCCTACTGAAGGCTTGTTTAAAAACTCAAAAAAATAGTTTCATTTTTTTTAAAAAGGCTCAGTAATTTCCGAAACAGCGGGTCACTGTATATTTTAGCAGACTGGAGGAAATAGTGGATTTGTGGGGGACTATTTTCAGCGGTGGATTAATACACATGTGGTATTCTAGTGAGTATTTGGGGCAGCAGGACAGTGTACAGTATGTGGGATTGAGTAAGAATAAACTACAGTGTGTGTTCATGGTAATGAAGGAACACAGCGTCGCTCATTGATGGGTTATTAATGGAGCTCTATGGCACAGAGGACAGATATATCAGGCTTTGATTCACACACAATACTTGTCAGTAGACACATTCATTGTTGGTTTGAGTCCGTCCACGAGATTTGTTGATGAGAAGCAAAGTATAGAATATCACCAGATTGATCCTTTCACATTTAACAAGCAGCACCTCACAGTGCAACATAAACACTTAACCTCCAGTCTCTAAAGATTGACCTACAGGACAGAATGTTTCAAGAGTTTAGTCAGTCAGAAGCAGCCAGGAATAAAATTGAAACCTCATTAGTATTCTAAACATGCAGAGCAGTATGCTGCGTATGAGGGAGAGGACAGGGAGGGATGAAATGCTAAGCTTTGAAGTGTATATTGAAATGTATTGTTGAAGAGACACTGGAGACTTTGCTCTGTTTTTTTCCACCAAGTGTTCAAATGCCCCCCAAGGAGAGAACAACCTGGCAAGTGGCCCCCAGGTCATTTCAGTTTGAGAATGTTGGTTTACAACCTTCATGATCCCTTTGACTGCTCATGTTTCCTGTCCTGTCGCCACCTATTTAGCGATGTCCTTACATTTCCCCTAATGTCTCCTCTAAATAATGTTCAAATTAGGGCTGTCAATCGATGAAAATAGTTAATCGCGATCTAATAATCTTTCAAAATGTACCTTAAAGGGAGATTTATAGAGAGTATTTAATAGTCTTATTAACATGGGAGTGGGCAATTATGCTTGTTTTATGAAAATATATGTACATATTTTTTAATGGAAATCAATTAAAAATTTGTTGGCATTGTCTGTAAAGGGGTCGTGTCTAGAAGGGAACCCGCAAGTTAGGGAAACTCTCGAGATGGTAAAGGTTAGGCATTAACCTCGAATAGTTAAGGTTAGGATAGGTCGTCGGGCAGTTTTTGCAGATGTCAGATAAGATTTCGCAATTTGCGGGTTACCTTCTAGACCCTGAAAAGGGGAGACTCGTGGGTACCCATGGAACCCATTTTCATTCACATATCTTGAGGTCAGCGGTCAAGGGATTCCTTTGAAAATGGCATGGCAGCTTGTAAAGATGGACCCAGTTCAACTCAGTTCACTCATATAGTACATTTAAATAACAGCAAGTGCTTTACAGAGGAATTCAAACACTATTAAATAATTTCAATGAAATAAATAAATGGGTACATAATTGTAACAGACAAAATAAAAGCAATTCTGTAGCTATAGCCTCCACATATTCTGAAAGAAAGGATATATAAGAGGGTGGTAATTCCATCAAAAAATCTAATGCGTTGATATCCTCTGTGAAAGACCTGCTTCATCTTCCTCCACTTTAGATGATGACTTACATTTGTGAAATTGCTTTTTAATTCGTGACCTTATCGCATTCAGCTGTGGGGTTTTATGTTAAGTAGCAACAGTAATGTTAAGAGCAAGAGAGAAATTATCCAGGAGAGAGAAAAAAATTATAATTTGTTTAGTTTGAATGTATTATGGCTGCATTTCTGATTGATTCATTTCAGAAGGACAGAAACCCAAAACCTGATCAACGTAAATAGGGAATGGTTTTGGGTGAATCAATTCTTTGACTCCTAAATTAGGTTTAATCAAGCGGCAACATCCAGGGCTGAGCAGTGAAGCCAATGTGGAAGTGCCAAAAACATGTTTACAGCCTGGTACAAAAAAGAAAAACGGCTTTGGTCTCCATAGCTAATTTCCCCTTTCATGACAACTGTACAGAGGTTTCATCCACGTTCCACCTCTTTGCCCATTTTTGGATTAGCTGGAGACGTAACTGCCAAGATGCCGACGGCTGAAGTCGCCGGGAGTCGCCCGCTTTGAACTTCATTTTTGCTCTTCAGAAACCTATAGGTGACGTCATGGCGACTACGTCCATATTTGCTTCAAAACTATTTTAGTCTATTGTTTTTTTGATGTTGTCTGATTCTACATGTAACATCCACACCTATAAGCCTCAATAGCAATAACAGCAATAACATTGTAAATGGTAAAATTACTGAACATGGGATTGCACATTTAGCCTTGAGTGTTTCCTACATGAATTAAGGTGTTTTCGGCCTTTTAACAGACTTTTCAGTGTCCAACATTCCGGACGTGATTGTCTCACATTAGGAAATAAAGATTTGTCTGAGACCACTTTCACTTATATGTCTACCATTTCTTTTATGAATGTGATATCTGCATTTTCTTTTCTGGTTTTATTAGGACATATCCTGGGGATTTCAGAGTGGTACTGGGTGTGGATTTAATGTATTGGCTTCAATATATTCCAGACGTGTCCCACTTAGTCAAATTCACCTTACTTTGGAAAAATAGTCGGCAGTGAGGTTCACCGTTTGTGATTAATGGGCTAGAATAGCTTAATCCTTTATTAACGCGGTGTTAGCATAGCTGTTAAGAACATTAGCAGTAACATTAGCTGCTCTTTTACTGTAGCTATGATTGGTGATTTGGTTTTGCCGTATTATTCATCAGATTTCACGCCTGGCAAACACCGAAGCTGAGCTGAAGCCAACACCGGTCAGCGGAGAGGTAACTGGGATCACGCTTCACTGAAGGTCGATAAATTAATAGCTGCTGCCTCAGGGCTTAACTGGTGTTTCCTGACTGAACGGACACGTCCGTAAATCATCAGCTGTCCTCCGGGAGGGCTGCTGCTCATATGGACACCTCAAAGTCTATTTCACTCGTCTTGAATGTCTGATGTTGAGGCAGCTTCAGTATGATGGAGGACAGTTACTGTGTATCTCCTTCAAATGATGTTCATATGCAGTAGAAATTACATTTTTTGAGGAAACGTAACGCTGCCTAAATTTGTGTTTATTCTGTGCATATAATATACAGCATATGAAGTGGATTTGAAGAGCTGCTCTGGATTCAAGAGGCTTCTGGGTGTTATTTCACTTGATTCCTCTCCCTCTCTCTCTCTCCCACCAGAAAAAAAACACTTTTTCTATATTATCTTTATATTGCTGAGACTCTGGGTCATAGAGGTCTGGTAATTTTCTACCTCAAAACTTCTCTGTGACAGGTACAAGAGCTCAGGAGAAGACACGCTATTACCTGATAAGAGAGTATGGCAGTCAGGATGTGCCAAGAGAGGGAGAGAGAGTCTGAATAAATTATTCTGGCGACAACACTGGAAAATAGGACAGAGGTGTAATATGTTATGGTGGAGAAACTGACCGAATTTTTGTGGATGAATATACAGTTTGTCCTTACACTGAAGAAAAAGAGCCTGCAACCTTTATAATACTGGGCTCTTTCTCAATTTACTTCCAGTAAGTCTAAATAAAGCTGGCAGGAACTAAGGACAGACTGTATTGTACTCTGTCTTCCAGCTGTTCTGCCTCATTTCCTAATGCACTGCCTTCAATAATCTGCTGGATTTAATGCATGTTCTTTAAGCAGGGGCAACATAAACATTCTTTAAGGAACTATTCAAAACAACATGAGGTTTAAAGGGTTTTTAGGCTGTTTGTGTTTTGCATGCCAAGTGTCCAGAGGGAGTGTATGATGGGATCTCTGCGCTGATATTCTGCTTCCCCCTCTCCACTTCATCGCCACAATAAGAGCGCAGGTTTGATGTAGTGGGTGTGGGGTGTGTGTGCAGTATAACACCACCACCATGGCTGTGGACAGTGTCTAACAACACCTAGCCTTGTATCGCTGCTCACTAAGCTGTTTCAGCTGTCATGATGGGACACAATCAGCTGTGGCTGAAGCTCTCAGGCTGAATTTAACCCTTCATCCTGTTTATGATACGGGCTAATATCTGGGAAAAGGTTTAGGTCAGTCCCACAGAGCAGGGACAGTTACAAATTAAAGAGAGGAAATGTTAGAATGAAACATGTTGGAATAATGGAATGGTGCTTTGAAGGGTTATAACATCTATGATGATCTTTTTGTATATAAAAAGTGGACGTATTCACCGTGCAACCCTGCCTCCTAGAAGAAGAAGAAGAAGAAGAAGAAAGGCACTTTATTAATCCCCGAGGGGAAATTCAATTTTTTCACTCTGTTATATTTACATAATACAAAGTACACACAGTACTATACCGATACCTGGGCTTTGGGTATCGGCCGATACCGAGTACCGATCCGATACCAGTGTTTAATTAATACGCTGTATGCCTCACTGTGTGGAAGTTACTGGGATCATTCTTTTATGTGTAAGACAACATCAGGGTTGACTTAAACATCGCTTTCCGAACTTTGTAAAATGTGACCCTTAAATATATAGATATAAATATATTTAATTGTTCTTTATTATCAAAATATTAAATCGTTCATCAGCAACTTGGCAAAAAAATCTTCAAAATTCTAAAATTAACTTTTTTAAAAACTTTTTAATGCAGCAACAAATTGGTCAAAAATTAAACAGGAATTCAAATTACAGTATATAACGTATATAGAATATAAACAAAGAACTGATTTGAATAGATCGGCTCCATTGTCACAATACCCGATCCAGCTATTTGAGTCAGTATCGGCCCGATATCCGATATCCGATTGGTATTGGTGCATCCCTACAAAAAACGCAACCAAACTACGTGGTTAGGTTTAGTAAAAAAAACAACATGGTTTGGCTTAAAATGACTGTTTGTTACGTTATTAAGCTACGGACATAAATTTAAAAAAAGTGAACAGTGACTTTTGGTGTCTTTATTAAATACTTGACAAATCTCCCTTTAAGGTACGTTTTGAACAGATGTGATTCATTTGCAATTAATCGCAATCAACTATTTTAAGCGATTAACAGCCCTAGTCAAAAAAAAAATTTAATCCTCAACAAAATTACCCCCTAAACATAATTCACAATGCAAGTTTTGCTGTATGGAAATGTAATTCTTAGGAAACAAGCTTATTAGAATGACAAGTAGAAGCCTTTTCTGATCTGAAACCCCGATCAGCAGGATGACGTCATTTGTGCCTTCTAAAACAGTTACAAACCTGTGTCTCTGCATCTAAAGAATACAAGCTGCTAAATCTGCAAGTGCCCCACTATGAAGACCCAAATGAATCTCCATGGCCCGCCCAAATCTAGAAAGCCATTCCTCTCATGGGTTCTAAACAATTACGCTGACAATTCAGTCCCCACTGTCCTCCCGAAACGTTGTTCAGAAGTTTTTTGTACTTGCTCAGTACTTTTGTTGTTAACGAACTTCCGTACTTGACTGGTAGATGTGATTTATTTGTATGGCATCATCCAGATAGGCTGGCATTCTCTCCACTCTATCAAGTCCCATTAGTCAATTGTAAGTTAAAATGTAATTAACTCTGGCTAGCTGACCTCATAATGTATTAGTGTTATTTATAGCTGAGCAGCTGCCTAAAGACACAACTTACCAGGCTCTCCTGGGAAAATCATACCATGATAAGACTCCAGCACTGCATGCACTAATCTGCTCCCAAACATAAACGCTGGCACAAACAATTCTTCACTTTGGATGTGAGCCAAATACCCATAAATCATGCCGCTAATCTTGCTGTTTCGCTGGAGCTTCAGCCACTTCACATAAGAGGACGGGAGATCAAGGTCAGCTCCCAGGTGTGTTTTCTCAGCCTCTACATCCCACTCACTCCGGCCACGCCAAACATCCTGGGAGCGCTAAGTTTCTGCACAGCACAAAGCCCAGATACACCATGCTGACCCTCATATAATGCTTCTCTGCAACCTGTTTACCTCCCCTCATTTAACCCTCCGTGCAATCACATCCAGTCACGACATAACACCTCAACACAATACGCAGTAATCTTGGTTCACGGTGGTGCACCTTATATTTAATCGAATGCTATATCTGACAGCACTCAGCCAATCAGGCATTTAGAGGATAAAGATGTATAGGCACACACATACAAATACCTATACGCCTGTATCTGAGGCCAAGGTCTAACTATAATGACAGAACTTTTTGCAGTGTTTGTGTTTGAGGTCTGTTGAAACAGCCCAGTTACATAGCAGTTGGTGAAATAGTCACGAAATTTAATATATTGATTCGTGTACATAGACACAAATTTCACATTTTTTTCTTGATGGTCAGCACAAAATCAATTCGTATGTAATCCACGTAATTGTGAACCGGGAAGTATAAAGAGAGAGTGAACTCCACGTAGGGAGGAGGTCGTGGTGGATGGGTGAGTCAAAAAACACAGGACTTTCACCCAGGAGACCAAAGTCAAAGTTGGTTCATTTGTCACATAACTTCCGTACTTAAGTTATGCCACTTCCAGTGTTATCTCAACCCAAACCACGATCTTTTCCTAAACCTAACTCAGTAATTTTGTTGCCTAAGCCGAACCAAGTCGATCTTTTCGTAAAGCTAACTAAGTAGTTTTTGTCACGTAACTTTTGTACTTAAGTTAAGCCACTTCCGGTGTTATTTTAACCCAAACCGCGATCTTTTCCTAAACCTAACTAAGTAGTTTTATTATGAAAAGACTGGAGCGGAAATTGACACCTGCGTCACGTGTTGCTGGACATTCGTAGGAAAACACACGATAAAATACATTGTTGAAAGTCGTGTTGAGCTTCACGAAAAAAAAGGTAAACTTGTGTCTATGTACATGAATCAAATAATTCAATTTTGTGACTATTTCACGAACTGCCGTGAGACTGGTTGGTTGAAAAAGGAATTGACCCTTTGCAAACTGGCAACACAACCCTCTTGCCGTACAAGGTCATTGATATTGGACAGTTCTTTAAGATCCCTGGATTACATTCAATATTTTTCATATTCTTGCTTTCTATATTATCTGCGTATGCAACTTCGGTATGGTTAAAGGGTACTTAACCATCGTAGGTGTATTACCTTCAGTAGATGACGGTCAGCGTGCCCCCAGCTTTGAGAAACAGACAGGAGCACCCACTCCAAAGCAAAGCAATACAGTGCTGTGGACGGAGATGGCAGAAAAACTTATTTTAGCCACCTAAAAGATAATAGCTCACCCAAAAAATTATATCTGTTTAAGTGAATATTTTCCGATGGCAAACTGAACTGAAAGTATCTGAACTGTTTTTGTCATCTGAGCCTGCTGGCTTTGGAGAGAACATAGATACGTTTCACTTTCAGTTCAGTTCCTCATCGGAGAGGCAAAGGAAAAGGGCTGTCTGACGGCAAGATAAAGCGATGAAAATATAAAATACAAAAAATACAAATTTATACAAAGCCTTCAAATTCATGGATTATTATTCAAGCCATCCTTCCTGGATTGATCCTTTCTTTAAGACCCCCTCCTGAAAAAGCCCTGTCTGCTCTGATTGACTTGTGAGTAACTGGGTTGTCTCATTTCACAGTTTGCGGGTTGGTAGGCACTCCAGATACTCAGATGTGCACAACCTCTGAAAAAGAGAGTTTTTCACAATATCTCCCCTTACAGTATTCAAGACTTTCAAAATAATGACCCCTTCCACCTCTGCTAATCATTGACCAATATATTCATGTTCAGATTGTTTCTCATCTCACATTGTTGCATTTTTTGCTCATATTTTGTGGTTGATAACCAACCTCTTTGCACATCTTAACGGGATTTGCAACAGGCAGAGAATGGCTTTAAGGGTTTTTGTTATAGTCAGACGTGAAAATTCCATCAAATGCTGAAGCAGGCCCTCTAATGAAGCTGGGCAGGGTAACGAGTGTGAGAAGGAATACATTTGAATAATATTTCTGCACTGCAGCGTCTGAGGCTCAGTGTGAGCAGCCCTTCAGTAGAAACCACAGATTTCCAAAACAACATCTGTTGCTGCTCTCTTCCCGTCCATTTACTGTCATTAATAACATCTTACCAGAAGAACCCAAGAGAGGCAGGAAGTCGGATAGCAAGAGAAAAACAATGGGATCAAACACAACAATTGCAATTTTGAAAATGAATATGGCAGCAAGAAGATTTTGAGGGTTCAACAGAAGTACTAAATATTTCCAGTAAATGCGTCGTACTCTTCCCACTGGCTCTCGGATCGGGGTTTCCCTGGAGTGAGGCCGAGGCTCGGCCTTCTTGGCCAGCCCCGCCCAATTTTTGGCTTAGTGGCCACACACGATATCGCAGGTCACATCACGCACACTGGCCCAAAAATACTTTCTATCATACACATTCTCACATTCTCGTCTCATAAGTATTTATCCTTTACTCCACTACATTTCAGAGGGAAATAATGGCACTTTTTACTCCACTATTGTAATTACTAGCTACTTGGCATGTTAAGACTTTACATACAAATCACATGAACAGCTTGTAAAATATAACACATTGTCATAGACTCCACCATGTATAGCTTAATATATATATATATACAATCGATTGAAATATTTTTCTATTTTACATTTTTTATCTGTTCAAAATGTACCTTAAAGGGAGATTTGTCAAGTATTTAATACTATTACCAACATGGGAGTGGACAAATATGCTGCTTTATGCAAATGTATGTATATAATTATTATTGGAAATCAATTAACAACACAAAACCACGACAAATATTGTCCAGGAACCTTCGCAGGTACTGTATTTAGCGTAAAAAATATGCTCAAATCATAACATCCAGGTTTCAGGTTGACAAATCCCTGATGACGCTGTTTTATAAATCTTTTATCGAGTCAGTTTACACTTTTGCTTTTATCGCAAGTTGCGTTAACGGGTTATAATCGTGTTAACTTTGACAGCCCTAATATTTACATTTACTCATTTGGTAGAGACAATTGTCCAAAGCGACGTACAATCAAATCCACAGTAGAGAGATTTAGCAAATACAAAATAGTGACGTTCAAGTGACATAACCCTGGGAAACAAGTGTTACACTCAGTCAGATAAGACCTGACCTCTTTCTGATGTTACAATATAGAGTGTGGAGCGACATGACCGAGTGGCAGATGCATTATGCTCAGTGAAGGTTAGGCAATGATAACGATGTCCAGATTTCTTGCAGACGAGGAGAAGGTGAGCTGGATACTAAGGTCCGTTGCAGGCTTCTTGTGAATCTCGGCCTCTGCTGCTTCAACTTTTCCTTTTTTTTTTTCATTTCCCCAAATTTATGGAAGTGCTATACTAAACCACTGGAACCCATTTTCATTCACATATCTTGAGGTCAGAGGTCAAGGGACCCCTTTGAAAATGGTCATGCAAGTTTTTTTTAGTTAGTTAGTTAGTCTGTTAGTTTGGAGCATTATTTAGCCCTGTTCCCGACAAGCTAGTATGACATGGTTGGAACCAATGGATTCATTAGGTTTTCTTGTTTCATATGATGCCAGTATCTTCAATCTAGATTTAAAACCGCTACAAGCCATGCGCTCCAAGACCACCCAGACTAAAGAAGTGTCTATCTTTACTTTTTATCCTTGGACATTACATCACACATTACACTCCCCATGTAACTAATCTTACCCAAGATCACTGCCCTTTATCTCTTTGACTCACTCTCTTCCTGTCAAGTCGCAAACTCTTCCCAAGGTCCCTGCAAATTAGAGAGATACTGGAACTCCTAACTGAACTTTGGTCTGTTTCTGATCCAACCAACTTCATCACATATGACAGCGTGCAGTTAAAGAAATTCTTCTTCTTCTTTCTCTTCTAGCTGTCTCCTCGGACCTATGAGACAAGGTCGGTGTCAGCGAAGCGTTCGCCTTCTCGCTCACACATGAGAGAGAAGTATTTCACTTTGTGCTGTAACCAAGGATACCAGGCACACATACACTCACACATACCACTAAATATTCCATACACAGAAACACCCTGCTATAACCTTTCACCAAATGGAGCGCCGCAGTCGCTCTAACTCTTCGCCCCCAGACGACCGAGTAGCGCTGAAAAATGTGAAGTGTGTTTGTGCAAATGATTTGAATTACCCCGTATAAATAAAGGTTAGAATAAAGTTAAACCTATTGTAATGAAAGACCTTGGACATGATGTGTTCACTGCAGAGTTTGGAGAAAAAAAACATCCCTCTCTGATTGTCCTTCTAGCTTTGTGAGCAGCTGGCCAGATCAATGCTCTTTATCTGTCTCTGAGGGGGGGAGGATCTCACTTTCTAGTTTTCTATTCAATATATCAAACGGGACGAGTGAAAGTCACCAGCCAAGGGTGTAGGGAAGGAAAAGGGGTGTTCTTCAAGCAGTAAAAAAATACATAAAATATGAAAGTGGTCCGAAACTTTCTTACCTACAACTTTTGTCAAAGTTGTATCAAGGCACCCATGAGAATCCAACGATACAGCCTGTTCTGTAAAGTAGTACCAAATCTCCAGGAGCCAGTCTGAGCCAGTACTCCATGCTCTGCAGGAGCTGAGTCAGAATATAGAATATTTTGACTTTTAGACCTCCTCTATCCCACACATCGGCCCGTACAAATTGCCAATATCTCGACACTAAAACCTGACACTCCATCGAATAAACAGATGCTTTCTTGAAAATGAAGATCGTCCCAAAACATGCCCAAAAGCACAGACTGGGTCTGATTTCCATAATAATCAACACCTTCATCTTTTTATACGACTTTCCAAAGTAATGATGAATCTTGTTCAGGTTGTGGGAGAAACCAGAAGGGGACGGGGGACCATGCACATCCAAATCACATCCTTTCTCCAACACTAATCTGTTTTTTATATGCTGAATGAAATGGATTTTTATCTCCCCTCCGGTGAATTCCCACAGATCCTCCAAGAGATAATTGGCTGAGACGCTGTATTTATGACCACTTTTATTACATCGATAGTTCCAGTTTATTCAGCCTCATGCTGGTAGATTTGCCCAATCGCTACTCGCCAGGCAGCTACACAAGTAGTTATAATGGCCCAAAGGCAAAATCTTTGTTTGGGTCAAACCTATATTTATAATTACTAGGGCTGTCAATCGATTAAAATAGATAATCGTGATTAATTACAAATTAATCACACATTTTTTTATCTGTTCAAAATGTACCTTAAAGGGAGATTTGTCAAGTATTTAATACTCTTATCAACATGGGAGTGGGCAAATATGCTGCTTTATGCAAAGGTATGTATATATTTATTATTAGAAATCAATTAACAACACAAAACGATGACAAATATTGTCCAGAAACCCTCACAGGTACTGCATTTAGCATAAAAAAATATGCTCAAATCATAACATGGCAAACTGCAGACCAACAGGCAACAACAGCTGTCAGTGTGTCAGTGTGCTGACTTGACTATGACTTGCGCAAAACTGCATGTGATTATCATAAAGTGGGCATGTCTGTAAAGGGGAGACTCGTGGGTACCCATAGAACCCATTTTCATTCACATATCTTGAGGTCAGAGGTCAAGGGACCCCTTTGAAAATGGCCATGACAGTTTTTCCGGGCAAAAAGTTTAATAAATAAATAAGTAAGTAAGTAAATAGTTACAATAGTATGCATATTTATAATATTTGTATCATTCAACACAGGCCATTTCAGTAGAGACATTAAATAGAAAAACAAAGAAATAATTTTGTACGGCACTTTGTTGGCAGACGTTTTCCTGGCGTCCGGTAGTCGCTTTCAGTCCAAAATGGCGGCAGCGTAGCTCTGCTGCTGGGCGATGATGTTGCATGGAACGAACAATTGACTTTCACTTCTTAGCAATATACGTTCTTTGACCGAGTGGCAGATGCAGTTTATTCAGTGAAAGTTAATAGTCATTGATCATGATGCCCAGATTTCTTGCAGACTTTGTTGGTGAGAACCAATTTTTCCATTTTTATTTCCCCAAATGTATGCTATTAGCGCCATACTAAACTGCTGGAGTGCCCCTTTAAGTCTGCCTCTTCTTTTTAGACCAAACATGATGCTTGTTGGATCAGTTGTGTTTGTCCGAATGCAGTTCACTGCTTGCTTTCATTAGTACTGCCATTAGTCTGCTTGGTTGCTCACCGTGGGGTTATTATGTAATATTTTCCAGGATAGGAACTGTATCACTCAGGAACTTTAATATTTTTGCTGACATCTCAAATGTTTGAATGTATAAACATTTTATGGAAAAGTACATGCGTTGATCATCAGCCCCTCTCTCCTCCTTTAACCAGACCTCCATATATTATTTATGAACACAATAACATGGCAAAGCAGCATTAAAGAAATCATAAAAACTGGGATGTTTCATTTATGTCTGTGTGTGTTTTTCATCAGGGAGACTCTCCGTGATGTAAGGGGCTTGTTGAACTGAGAGGTGTAGACACTCTGTGGTTGGAGGGGGGTTTGTTAAGTACAGTCTGTTCTTCAGACAGCGGGTCTGCAGCTGGTCCAGAGTCCGCCTGAGTCACACAGGAGGTCATTAGGTTGACACATCAAAAAGGAGTTGGAGTGAGCTCTTATCTCCTCTCTGGGTGGGATTCAAGATACTTCCAAAAAAGGTCCAGTCTTTCCCCCCATAATCATATTGTTGATTCAGTGAGGAAATCCCCTGAAACAGCATTTAGACTATTATGAATCACTCATACTTTACACTGAATACCATAAGAAGCTTCACCTCAGCTAAGCTTCTTAAACTGGCTTTCCACACAATTAAATAAATGGAAATTACACGTCAGTGAGGAATTATTCATGAGATTAGAGATGGCTCGTGCTGACTTGCTGATATCAACCAATAAATGGCCTTTCACTGGCCTGTGTCACGTTGTGATGAAAATGCGTACGTGTCTGGGATTGACTTGTTGAAGTTGACAGACTGATGAGAAAAAGGTGAATATTAGCTCATATATCATGCTATTTATCGTTATTGTTTGGAATCCGTGGTGGGGAGAGTTAAACTGGGTCCTTCAGCAGCCTCAGAGCTGCCACATGTGTCCAGTACACTCACTCAGTGATGGAGGTAATAACTGTTCATTTAGTAGCTCTTAGTTAAAAAACAGAGAGCAGCTGGAATGTTTATCTAACAGGATGCATCATTATCTTGTGTTTACCTTCATTTTGGCAACAAACTAAATCCTTTTCTAATGTGTGATTTGATGGCGATGTGAAAGTTATTGGTTTGGAGGATGCTAAATAACACTCCTTAAAAACTTACACTAAATTTTGGCGAGGACAAACTGTCATGGCCATTTTCAAAGGGGTCCCTTGACCTCTGACCTCAAGATATGTGAATGTAAATGGGTTCTATGGGTACCCACGAGTCTCCCCTTTACAGACATACCCACTTTCTGATAATCACATGCAGTTTGGGGCAAGTCATAGTCAAGTCAGCACACTGACACACTGACAGCTGTTGTTGCCTGTTGGGCTGCAGTTTGCCATGTTATGATTTGAGCATATTTTTTATGCTAAATGCAGTACCTGTGAGGGTTTCTGGACAATATTCATCATTGTTTTGTGTTGTTAATTGATTTCCAATAATAAATATATACATACATTTGCATAAAGCAGCATATTTGCCCACTCCCATGTTGATAAGAGTATTAAATACTTGACAAATCTCCCTTTAAGGTACATTTTGAACAGATAAATAATTTCCAATTAACATTAATTGACAGCCCTAATATGTTTACGCAAGTTTAGTATGTTACGTAACATGTTACGATCCACACCGACCTCCTCCCTACGCCGGCCTTCCAGTCGTTCCTGCGTAACCTGACGCCCTCCTTTGCTCCTGTCATAATCACTACGGCCATTAGAGGTTGCTACCTAATAATAAACGTAAATATGGGTCGTAATAAGATGCTTGCACAGACGACAGATACGGACGTTTTTTGGGCAAGGATATATTTATGTGTAATAAAAAGCGTGCATTACAAACTGGAGGTGTAGCGTTTGAAAGACATGAGCATTTATACATTTTTTTCTAAGTCAAGAGGAGGGTCTCAAGAAGCTAATAATAACACTAGGGAGGGTTTTGCATTTTCATAAGTTGAAACAAGGTTCACCCGACTCCCCAACTCCAAAACAGTCCCTCAGGCCAAATTTCCCCAAACATATTCAACATATATAAATCATACATAAATGGCTGTCCCTGCAAAAAGCAACATCTGGCCAAAGGATTTGAATCTGAGTCACATCACTATCTATAAACTCTCGAATGGTTGAGCCAGTAGGTCAGATTGAGGTTTGCTTCTAAAGTGTCATTGATAAAACTGAGGTCTTGGCTTCAGCGGGGTCGTCCTCCATCACTGAACGCGGATGGTGATAAGTCTTATCGGACGTTTTCCCACAGTCCCCATACGAAGTTCACCCACGCTGAACCCATCAGCTCCATTACAGCTAAAATCCATCTTCTACATTCAGCATCACAGAGCAGAGACAGAAACCCACAGACCACACACACCATTAGCTGTGAGAGGAGATGAATAGCCGGACGGCTCAGACTGGAGAAACAGTGAGCAGAGCTGCTACTGCAGAGGCCTCCTCCACTGTGTATTGTTTTTTCACAGTTGAATGGTGATGTGTGATTATGTTGCTGCTGGGCTGGCCGTCTCCTCGTGGGAATGAGTGTGTATGTGTGTGAATGCAGAGAGTCTGTCATGTGTCGGGCCTGGCTAAAGTCTGACCTGCGGCGTGTTTAGACTACCAAACCACAGAGAAGTTCCCTGCAGCACTGAAAACCAGCGTCAGTAAAGTCTATTTTACAACCTCAGTCACTTTTTACAGATTTGGCCATAATTTCTCTCACTCACTTTGACACATAACTCACCAACTTCATTACTGACGTCTGGGGACTTGTTAAAATTATTACTCAAACTGTCCATAAACATCCATTAAATCTTATTGAGGTGTTTTCTGGTCCTACCGTACTTACTGCACTTTTGTGTGCACAGTTTTACAATGCAGCCGATGATTACACATGGCATTTTAGCAACAAGACCTCCAAGTTAAATAACAAAATACCTTGTTTGTCCATGCTCTCTAGGCGCTCCTATCAGCCAGCCCAGTCGCACAGCAGTTTGTGAAATAGTCACGACATTTAATGTATTGATTCGTGTGCATAGACACAAATTTCACACTTACTAGACATAGAAAAGTTTGTTGGTTTGTTGCATTTTTGTTTTGTTTAAATTTACAATGTTAACCACGTGTTTAAGTCTGTTTAAAAATATGTTTCCCCTTGAAACATAATTGAGAATGCAGTTTAGTTGTATGGGAATGAATTATGTAGGAGACAGGGCTGCATTCTTTCTCAACGATGGATGAAATAAGCCAAGAGTTGTTATTTCTTTAAGTCGACTGATTGGTCGTTTGTTTCTCCAACCTGGGGAAACAGCCAATATGAGCACAGCACCAGACACACTTGAAACACTGAACAAACCAGAGACCAACAATGATAGACGGGGTGGCACAGAGCAACAAATCTGTATACCCTAGCAATAAAAAATGGCATTTAAAAACGTATATGACGGTTACAAAAGGGTTAGACAGAGACTGTGGTTATGGTTAACAGAAACCAATCTTGAGTGTTGGTAGGAGACAGGATGGAAGCAGCAGTTTCCCATGCTTTGCTGACCTATCATTCCTGACAGCCAAACAGCCAATAAAAGGTTGCTCAGGGGGTGGAAATATGGAGTGGAACCAATGTTGAGTGCATCTGATTCATGTGGGAACAACACCAGCGCGCTTTCACACTACCAAGCCTATCAAGTACAGTATAAGTGGAAGACATTGTTGACAAAGAAGAAGAGAAAAAAAAGGATGATGCTCATCAAGCATGGCTTATTTTGTTGCCATAACTGCAATATTGTTCATTTATGCCAAACATTGTTTATATATTTTGGGCTTGAAGCTGAAGCTGGGGCTTTGCACAAAATATTCTAGAAAGTACTGAATATGTATGGTAACTCTGAAAACATATGCATTGATAAACGACAAAAACACATGAGATCAAAGATTATGATTTAGGGAATTAACCTTATTTATCTTTGAAAATATTCATGATGACTGCAGTCATATATCTATATGACTTTCCCTTTCAGAAGGCGCCCCTTTGGGGTCTGGGAATGTGTGATGGGAGGGAGGGAGCATGAAGATGAAACAGAATCTTGGTCCACTGGAAACCACCGAAGGGGGCTGGTGGGCTGTATCAGGGGGTCTGCAGGCACTCAGGGTGGGGCTGAGCCCAGGAGACTGACTGCAGTGGGCCTTAGCCGTGATAAGGAAAGTTCGTCTAAAGAAGCCCTGTTCCCAATACATCATACAACGCTGATAAGTGAAAGCTAAAGGCGAGCGGCTGGAACGAGGCCATTTCCACGCTACTCCATTAGCCTCGGAGTAAACAAGATTAAAAGCCGATAAAGTGGAAAAGATATTCTCTAATGAGGTTATTTACTGCTGGACCTTGACTGCCCACATTTCTGTAGTTATTGCAGTGGTAACCCTAAATCCGGTGAAGTGATGTTCTGTACAAGTAGGACAAGCTAATAGTATGATGGTGTGAATGAAGGACGACATTTACTGGTTATACAAAAAAAATACTAGCCATTAATTTTTGCTTTCGTCACACAATCCAGTGGAGACATAAGCTCCTTTCACAACACAGTCTCACGGCAGTTCGTGAAATACTCACGAAATTTAATCTATTTGATTCGTGCATATATACATGAATTTCCCTTTTATTTCGTGACGCTCAGCACGACTTTCAACAACGTATTTTTCGTGCGTTTTCCTACAAATGTCCAGCAACACGTGACGCATGTGTCAATATCCGCTCCAGTCTTTTCAAAATAAAACTACTTAGTTAGGTTTAGGAAAAGATTTTGGTTTGGCTTAAAATAACTTCGGAAGTGTCTTAACTTAAGTACGGAAGTTACGTGGAAATAAATCAACGTTGACTTGTGGTTTCACACGGGACGCAAACATCGGTCTCCTAGGCGAAAGTCCTGTGTTTTTTGACCCGCCCATCTACTCCAACCTCCTCCCTGCTCTTTCTACTTCCTGTTTCACAATTATGTGGATTACATACAAATTTATTTCGGACTGATCATCACGAAAAAATTGGAAATTGGTGTCTATGTACACGAAAAAATACATTCAATTTTTATGACTATTTCATGAACAACTGAGCTGCCATGCACTGCAACCCTGAATTTATCTAGACCCTCAAGAGCTGTATGTGAGAACGCAAATGTCCAAATCATTCGGACCGGACATTAAACAGACTTTACCCTGCCAGCTCCCTGATACAAAGTCTGTGTAATGTCCGATTGAGCCCATGTGTGAATAGAGACGCTCATTGTCACAGCGAGCAGGAGGGGATGTTGATGATGTTTCTTTCTATCATGGCTGGCGCGAAACCATAAGAAAATAAATATCCGAGAGTGAAGAAGAAGAAGGGTCATTTACATGAAGATGCCAAAGAAAATGTATAACTGGAGAAACGAAGAGATCCGGGGACTTCTGTCCAAATTGGCGGACAAATAGAAAAAACGGCAAGAGACTGGGTCGTTTTGACCAAATTACAAACCAGCAATGTTACAGCTCCGGCCGTATATTGAAATGTATTTGTATTTGTGTCAGAGTGAGTGTCTTCCATCTTGTGAGGATCTTTGTGTGACTGTGTTTTGTGTGAGAGTGAGTGTCTTTGTGTGGTGAGGATCTTTGATTTCCTTTTTAGGTGCTTGCTCTCTGATTGGCTGGAGGTGTGGGTTCGGTCTGGGGTGTGCCGGCTGCTGATTGGTCCAACAATCATCTCTGCAGTTTAAAATGCTCTGGTGCCTGGCAGTCCCATGACAGCTAACTGACAGCAGCCTCATTCTGTCCTCGGCCTCCAAACCTTAGTGGTTAAACTTGTAACTTAGTGTGGATTTAGTAGCCTTAGTGCTCTAGTGGTTTCTGTGAGATTGTATGACTTGTAGGAGTCTTTGTCTTTGTTTAAAAATAGTAAATTGTTTGGTAGGGGTGAACTGCCGTTTTTCTTTTATTAACTTTTTCTCATGTTCATCTGCTGTATCCTAGGGAGACATATTTAGTAACTGTATTTTTTGTTTGCTTGATTATTTAGTTTAAGGTTAGTCATGGTGTTCAAAAGATAGATTTTGTTTGTTGTTTTGGCCTTAGTTCACCCTGAGCTATATTGTCTCATTGTATTGTTTGTTAAATTGAGTTTAGTAATAAACCTTTTTTACTTAACTCAAAATCTAGTCCTGAGACTGTGGTTTGGGGACCGGGGAGGGAGTATCCTTTATATTTTTATGTTGTTCTCCGACCCCCCCTAGACAGGGGCGTAACATAAATTGGGGGCTCGTCCGTCCTTTTTTCTCGGGCTTGCATTGCTCATTGATCGGTAAGTAGTTTTTTCTTTGTGTGCCTACAGTACAAACATGGTATTTGAAATGGATGACAGTGACCGTGGTGTTTTTGCGTCATGTCCTGCCTCCTGCATGCTCTACTTAGACACCACCCCTCTCCTAAACCGAACGGAGGATTTCCAGTTGGTAAAATCGCATCTTACACGGACAATCTCCTGTTGAGTGTGAAAGGGCAACTCCAGACATGGTTCAGAGTTCATATAATTGATTCAGAAGCCTGTTAAGGTTCCAAGCCCAATTCAGCCTGATCATCTTCTCTACATGCTCTGGTTGACTCTGGGTCTATAAATCCTCTCAACTTGGGCTGTATGACCTACGGACTCAGTGACATCTGTATTTATAACAGATCTGGTGCTAATCATAAGGTTGGTTCAGATTCAGAAGTCTAGATAAGTCCATTTCTTAGTATGCTCGGGTAGATTTGTCTCCTCTCTGCCTGATTCTAATCCAGTTGGAACGTGCAGGGACATCCAGTCCTGCACTTTTCACAGTCTAATCAATACTTGCTATGTTTGTCAATTAATACTGAGTCAGCTAATGTTGACTTTCTCAATAACACAGGCAATAAGGAAATGTCAAGGAAAGGCTTTAGACAAAAACCCGATGATGTAAAGTCAGAGGATTACTCAAAATCAAAGATTTTAACCTTGTGGTGGCACTAGAGGTAAAGCCAAGAGATCACTAAAGTCAGTAGGATTCATCCTCTGGGGAACATAAATGTTCTGACTGACTGACATTGCCATTCATTCATGGCTCTGTGTTTTTAGCCACGCTATCAGCAGAACGAATGAATGCAACTGGTCCCAGGTCAAAACAAACCCTAAGGAACTGGGACCTGAATGCACCCGAGAGAAGGGCAAGAGGTCAAATGAAGATAATAAAATCAAAATGAGGAGACTCAGAAAAGTTTAAGGAAGACAAGAACATCTCTGTTCAGTTACAACAACAAGAGAATGAAAGAAAGTTTCATATGATTATTTTATCCCAGTTGTTACGTTGCGCAAAATATGGTCCCGTTTCATTGCTGCCCTTTGAGAAGATGGAAAGTGTTTATTTTTCACTTTGATAACATCCATGTCATGTAGAGTTAAGTAGATCAAATACAGGTGAATTTCTACCTTAAAAAAACAATATAAAGTAAACAAACATGTTAAAAACAATGCAGCAGAGAAACGAAAGTGACACAACAGAACGCTGTAATTAGTCTAATTAGTGTTGCATGTGACTGAAGCGTCTCTCAGGCCGGGGTCAGGAGTGTCAGGATGTAGATGGCGGGGTCAGAGAGAGTCGCCATGGTAATAATGTGCTACAGGCTGAAGAGCCGGGGGTCTGATTTAATTATGCAGCTCAGGGCTTGTCAAACAGGCCCTCAACCGACAGACTAAACTGCAAATCTGCTTGCTTCAAAGACATACTTTCCATTTGCCAGAGCAAATAGAAAGTATAATTCACGGCAGTCTATGAATGTCAGGCTGGGAGGAGAGGACGGACTCACTTTGTTGTTCCAGTATAATGAAGATACACAGGTACAAGGCCATGCATATTGTATCATTCAGTCCATTTTCTTGCTGAATGCCCTGAAGGGATGGAAATTGATGGAAATAGAAACCAGTAATTAGTTCAGTCCTGACAAATAATGTAGGTTCTCCTTGAGCTGATCAGTAATACGATGCCAAACAGCCTCATCTGGGGGCTCAGAGAAATTACTAAAGATTGATTTGTGTAACAACTTTCAAGTCACTTTTGTGTATGAGGTACAGTCGTGACCATAAATAACAGCTCCTCCCAATGTTCTCACACAACAGAACTAGGGCTGTCAATCGATTAAAATAGTTAATCGTGATTAATCGCAAATTAATCACACATTTTTCATCTGTTCAAAATGTACCTTAAAGGGAGATTTGTCAAGTATTTAATCATTTGAATCAACATGGGAGTGGGCAAATATGCTGCTTTATGCAAATGTATGTATATATTTATTATAACAAATCAGTTAACAACACAAAACAATGACAAATATTGTCCAGAAACCCTCACAGGTACTGCATTTAGCATAAAAAATATGCTCAAATCATAACATGGCAACCTGCAGCCCAACAGGCAACAACAGCTGTCAGTGTGTCAGTGTGCTGACTTGACTATGACTTGCCCAAACTGCATGTGATTATCATAAAGTGGGCATAGTTTGTCATTGTTTTGTGTTGTTAATTGATTTCCAATAATAAATATATACATACATTTGCATAAAGCAACATATTTGTCCACACACTTGTCCACAGGTACATTTTGAACAGATAAATGTGCGATTAATTTGCGATTAATCACGATTAACTATGTTAATCGATTGACAGCCCTAATTATGATGCATCATTTTACTTGGGTTGAATATACAAGCTTTGTCCGCTTGCTACATTTTTATAGAATTTGACTCACAGAAACATCCTGAACATAGCAGAAGAATAAAATCCAGGCAGAGGCTACGTCTAGTGGGTCAGAAGTGATGATTGAGAGGGAGTCTAGATATTGGGGAACTACTTACTCATAGTGATCAATTATCAGTTAGTACCTGAATTGTGACTTGTTCCTTGGTCAGTATTTTGTGTACATCATTGTGACATGTTACCAAAGACTATTTGTAATATCTGTGTACCTGTGTACCTGTTACTAGGCAGCATGGTTGAGACACCGATTCGTTTTCATGTCCTGTGCTTTTGACTTTACCAATATTTAACCATGATCTTTGACTAACCCTTAAACAACGGCTTTGAGTTGCCTAAACATTACCATAAAATATTTCATTATTCATCATTAGTTATCATCATTAGTGCCACTGCAATATAAAGACGAATAATAAATAGACAAACTACTGAACTAATATCTGTCTTTTGTTTGTTTGGAAGCATTAGCCTGTGTTACTAGCTATAATAAGGCAGAGCAGTGGACTGTCACACTGATAATTCACCACCACTACAGCCTTAATTAGAACTCTGTTATTCTCTGCACCCAGCCAGTGCTGCACATGTGTTATCAGATTGATGAAGCTGTTTGCTTTGTTTGCTTTTGTTTAGTCTATTTTGCTTGTTTCTTAATTTGCAGTGTGTTGAGCTTCAAGGCCACTGTACTCTATCCTGTCTGAGGCGCTCAGCTCCAAGCCCACTGGCTGCTAATGAAGATGTAAATCTTTAAAAACAGCTCACAAATATACAGTATATAGTTTCATTTTTAAAGGCTCAGTAATTTCCTAAAACAGTTGGACACTGTAGGATTAAATCCTGTTTGTTGGGGACTTTTTTCAGCAGTGAATTAATACATATTTGGTGCACTACTGAGAATTTACATCAGAAATGGTTTCAGGCTTTGGCTCCTCAGGCAATACTTAGTTTAATTAATTGTTAGTTTGGGTCTTTTCATGGCATTTGTATACATATGGCAGCGGTGTATGATGAGAGAAAGTAAGTAAGTTAATCCTACAAAGACTGCGGTTTTGCAGAGATGTGATGACCTTCCAGACTGGAAAGCGTGTCACCTCGGTTCATTTAAATAATGTACTGTACAGGGAGATTGGGGGGGGGCCACTTGTGAACAAACAAACTTTCTCATTTTCTTCGAGCAGTCTCAACCATTTCAACTCATTAGCTGAATGTCTCTATATGGTTTGAACTGAGGTGTAACATACTGGTTCCACCTCCCATGGGTCCTCTTTCCATTATCCCATTCTCCTACATTCCTTCTGGCCCGTATGTTATCCGCCATCCGCTCTGGTTCTCTGGGGAGCAACATAAAGGTGTGCTGGTTATCTATATATGCATGCTATGTAATTCCTTCCCTGTCAGCGGCTATTTGCACAATGTAATGAGAAAGTCAGTCAACAAATGCAGCCCATTACTGATAGGAATGGACGTTTGTCATGTGGTAATGGCTACGATGCAAAACAATGACTTCAAGCTATCATTGGATTTGCTTGTCATCTAAAAAAAACTATAATCGTTCTTCATGCAGCTCCATCCTGGATTTGTTTTTGTATTGAAGCTCCTTATATAGTCTTGTGTTACAGTTGAATGATTTTCATGCTAAAAAAAATAATATTCAGGGTGTCCATTTTCACACCGAATGATCTCTATTCATTCATATTTGTTTGGAATGCAGTCAAAATATCTCACTGGATTCATTCAGCAAGGATGACTACAGATCATCAGATAACACATTCTGCATGCTGCATTAAGAAGCACACTGCAAATGTGGAAAAACATGGGTAAATGCAGAATTCAACACCAGATATGCTGATATATAATATGTCAGTGTGAAATGGACAGAAGGAGAATTACAGACAATAGGTCTTTTGTCATAGCAGACATTTGGACATGTCACACGAAAAGCACAGGTGTGAATAAATAAAATGAATGATGGTTGAATTCCATTTAGCTGCTTCAGTTTCAGGGTCCTGGTATTGTTCCAGCTGGCTCACTTTCACGGCTAACTGGAACACTTGAACAGAGCAGAGCTATTGTCAACACCTGTGACTCCTACTATGGAAAGTCAAGCTGTCTGCTGTGAAATAGGCCTATTCCACAACGTCATAAAAAAACGAACCAAAATTAGATCTTCCAACACTGTGCACACGCTGGTGCCATTTAGCACATTATTAAATGCAACTGGGACACCCTCCAAAGCAACCTGGTGATGTCCTCTTTGTTTTTTATCTTTCACCTGCTCTACAAGACAAACTGGCACACAGCTATTTATCTGATTCATGAATGAAAACACAGTCTGGCATCTGTTTTTGTGGACATTGCCTGAATAAATCAATGACTCAGTATTTCTCTTGGCCTCAGAATTTCTGAAATTCTGGCTACAGCTCTGTTCATCACGAACATTTGGTTTAATTTAGAGGGAGAGGAGGAAAACTTACAAAGGTTACGATGTTATGACCCTAGTTATATAAGCACAGGCGGAGCCCTCTACTGGACTCTAATAATCTAGTAATACTCTCCTCCAATCACATGCATGCATTCGTCCACTGAATTTTGCATAAACATAGTCGGCCGATTAGGACATGCCTACCGTATACGTGCATTACCACCATGGATGTATGAAGAGAACTGGATACAGCGTTGTACGCGCGCTCCAATTCATTCCCATAAGAGCTGCTCAGTGGCGCATGAAGCCAAAATGGCTCGACTGCTGAGTGATAAAGTACTCGTATCATCCGGCAATCTTCCGCATACATTGGGCGCATAGAGCAGGCGCAACAGCGTTTCCTTTAACCCCGCCTCCCAGCCCTCGGTCTGGGTCTCGTTCACATGAACGGAGGAAGGAAAATAAGTCTGGACTCGGCTATTAGTGCATTTCAAACTTTTAGGCTCTAATGATTTAAATAAGGGCTATTCAATGTGACGCCCCGTCTCTGGAATCTCACCGCCACGCTACCAGAATGCATTGCACAGCTGCTTACATAGACAATGAATGGGAAGCATTGGAAAGGACGGAGGCTGTGGACATGTACCATGAGAGTTAGAACTACTATATAGAGAGATCATTATAGAATAAATACAGCGGAAAACATTCTGACCACAAACAGTATCACCTTGAGGTTTGATTTAATGCAATCTAAAGGATTATAGCCAAAAGAATCTTCACTTTGGAGGACTTTTCTTTTGTTTCTAACCTCGTGAGAACATTTGGTCTTTATGGAGGTGCAAACACACACAGACTACTTGGGTAGTCATTCCGCCCTTTTACGCACAGCGTTAATTGCCCCAGTGTGGAAAGCCCCAGACTGAGTTGTTGCTTTGTTTTTCCAGTCAGTGGGAGATGTATTATTGACATGATGAAGGAGGAACGGTTCAGTGCTCAGTGGTGGGAGTTGCCCCTTTGGCTACACTCACATATACACCCAGACTGAGCGCCTATCAATTATACCTGACGTGGGCAAATGGATGGGCACGGAGCAGTTCATAATATACAACGTATACCTGCTGGTATCCTGACTGTCAGGAGCAAAACAGAGCAGGGCTGTGTAATCAGCGCATGATTGGTTGGGTTAGTGAGTGAAGTCAGAATGCGGAACAAGTACTTTCACTGCAACAGCGGCTACAGTAGATCTGCTGTGACAAAATACTGAATACATTATAAATCCATTCAAGTCCAGTGTGACTGCCAGGCCTGAGCAGAACATACATGTATTTGTAGTGTAGACTAACTACGTACGTTTAAATCCTGTCTTATCCACCTCTGGCCAAAAAAGGACAAAGTCTAGGAACAAAAGTCCTCTTCCTTATTGTCATTCCCTAACCCGAGCTTCATGGCGAGTAGAGAATTGGAGGTAGCGGTATGGAAGTATTCAGATCCAAAGTTGCTAAAAGTAGCAATACTGCCATATAAAAATACTCCAAGCACTGAAAATTCATATCATATGACCAAGCGCCAGTATTTGATGAGTTGGGAGTGAGCATGTGTTGTTAAATTACTACTGTACACTAATATTTATACTTAGTTACAGTAGTAATGTAACAAACTGGGAGTACTGAATTGGTGACAGCGTCACTTTAGATTGTGGTAACACTTTATAATAACCATCATTTATATTTATTTAAACTTAATGATAGTTATTTTACTGTTAACAAACAATGAAATATTTAATATAATAATAATATATATTATATATATATATAATTAATAATGTTCACTAATTTAATAATGTTTACTAGTTATTAGTAATGCTATAATTTATGTTATTTTAACAGTTTATTGTTGAACACATTCTAAGATTTTATATACTATATAAGTATGTGTTAATGATTAAGATATTATTTGTAAACCCTAAAGAAATTGTTTGTAAAACATCTATAAAAATTAAATTTGTAACACTTTGTTAATGGTTAATAATTGGTTTATAAACCGTCTATTTGGATGGTTATTATAAAGTTTCAACTGATGATTATAATACCTTGTTAAATGGTTAATAAATACTTTGTAAAACATCTATAAACAATATTTAGAGAGATAGTTGATAGTTTGTTAATGGTTAATAATTTGTTTCTGGTCCATCTATCTACGTAATGTTTATAGATGTTTTACACACTTTTTCTTAACGATTTACAAATCATTTGGTAACATATTAACATATACTTAATATAGAATATAAAATGTTATAATGTGTGCAACAATAACCTGTTCATAATTAGTTTACTAATGTAATCAGAATGTAATTGTTATCGTCTCTCATTAGCTATGATACAATATAGAATTTATAATCTAATTATTTCAGATTACACAAACTAATGATAAAATAACAGATATTATAGCATTACTAATAATTTGTAAACATTATCAATTAGCATTTTGTTGATTGTTAACAATAATATAACTATTAACTAATTATACTATCAATTCACCATTTATAAATGATGGTTATTATAAAGTGTAGATTGATTGCAACTAGTGTAAGCTTTCGCAGCCGCCATAAATTGGATCCCAAACTTCACCTTTCTTGTAATAATTTGAGACAGTGGTCAGTAAAGTAAGTATAGGTACTGTGGTGTTTTACCAAGAAAATAAATTATTTTATTCCCAGCGATGTGTTCACATTCAGAATGACCTGCTTTCACTCTAATGTCACTCTCATGTCAGACTGAAAGGCTCTTAAAAGCCTCCAGCTTTCCTCCAACCAATAACAGCAGCCACGGCAGCGTGCTCCTCTGAAAGCTGATCTTTCTGCTCGCTGTCACAAACAAAAGCCCTGCTAAACATCAAACAGGCTCTTACCAAGCAAAGGAAACATCAAAGACTTCTTTCCCTCTGTCTGCTCCTCTGCACACTAAAATGCTCCATATTTGCCGTTGTGTGTATGGAGTTGTTTTGCACCACAACTTCATTACGTTAGAGAAACCTGCATGACAGTATGTGGTTAGGAAGCCTTATGTAGAGGTTCCTATATAGTCAATTTAATGTATTCAAGTGGCACAATCAACACTACATTAGCTACTGTATGTTCTGATGATATTGGACAACTGAATAATTAACATCTAATTTAGAGTGGCAGGTATGTTCTAATATATCTCAGGTGTCAGGTTACAGGTACATGCAGCACATAAAAGAAGATACCATCTAAACATGTGCAATAGCAATTTCACGGCAATCAGATGAAATTATAGTTCGTCCCTTCTATCACAGGACAGACCATAATGAAAGAATGGGGATGATCAAAGCAGTCTGCCCACTCAATGTGCTAACATGAGGCAGATAATCACAACCAGAAGGCTCACACTCAACGCACCAGAGGAAAGTAATGTTCCTGATCGTGAGGATACTACCACGCAAGTGTCTCTTTCTTATCTTTATTTAATTGCAAGATAAAAGACAAAAAATTAAGAGAACAACACGAGGAAGACAAAAAGGCATAAGGCAAGGCATAGGAAAGAATAATAATAATAATAATAATAATAATAAAAAAATATATATTAGGGCTGTCCATCAATTAAAATATTTTATTGCGATTAATTGCATGATCGTCTATGATTAATCGTGAATTAATCACACACTTTTTATCTGTTCAAAATGTACCTTAAAGGGAGATTTGTCAAGTATTTAATACTCTTATAAACATGGAAGTGGTCCAATATGCTGCTTTATGCAAATGTATGTATTTATTATTGGAAATCAATTAACAACACAAAACAATGACACATTTTGTCCAGAAACCCTCACAGGTACTGCATTTAGCATAAAAAAATATGCTCAAATCATAACATGGCAAACTGCAGCCCAACAGGCAACAACAGCTGTCAGTGTGTCAGTGTGCTGACTTGACTATGACTTGCCCCAAACTGCATGTGATTATCATAAAGTGGGCATGTCTGTAAAGGGGAAACTCGTGGGTACCCATAGAACCCATTTTCATTCACATATCTTGAGGTCAGAGGTCAAGGGACCCCTTTGAAAATGGCCATGCCAGTTTTTCCTCGCCAAAATTTAGCGTAACTTTGTTGCATTATTTAGCCTTCTTCGCAACAAGCTAGTATGACATGGTTGGTACCGATGGGTTTCTAGTTTCATGATACCACATCTTACCGTATCTTCACTCTAGCTGACTGAGCCAGCTACACCCCCTTAAAGACAGTAATGTCAGTCAGGATCGCCTATTTTTGTTAGATTGTCATGTGCAACAATTATTGCCAGGACAGATGGTCTGTAGCCATCACGACCATGATACCAAGCCACTTAGTAATCAAAGGTACATCATCACACAGACAAGCTCAAATGAATGAACATACAAATGATTCACATTGTTAATGCGTTGCATTTTTTAGACACAAAAACAGCAGATTGTCAGTCAGTCAGCTCGGAGCTCTCCTGGAGTGATGGCAGGGTCGGGGGAACAGAAACTGGGCCAGAGACAGCCTGTACAACAACAATCTGCAGTGCACAGTGTCTAATCCAGGAAACGACTTCTCCCACTGCAGGACATTAGAGGTCTGAATTCACAGACTTGTTTATCAGCCCCACAGCGTATGAATAATTAGAGAGAAGATTTCATTGATAGGAGCAGACTGTTTGTTTGTACATACCCGAGACTGCCTTCTGAGTCGATTCATGGAAAGACGAATGACTGGGCTTTCTAAGTCTTGATTTAATTGCTTTTGCAAAATTGTAGTGGCATTAAGCAAATGAAGACAAATGAGCCAGGATGAAATTAACCATCACGATAAACATTGACTCTATAAGTAAAAGGCACATTCAAAAAGCAGTAAAGATAATGCAGGTAGAACTTTAGAAAACATTCAAACTCAAAATCACTAATTTGTAACTGAATATGTGTTGATTGCGTCGGTCGCCTTGACATCAGCTCCCACACATCATCAGTAAGTGTTAATTGCTTCACTGCTCCTTCTTTAATGGTATTTTATTTATTTTTTTTATTTCATGGTTCAAACACTCTGTTCTAATCAGTTGCAAATTGGTGAAAGTAAGGAGAACGTTGATGTGTGATTGAAAAGTCATCATCCAGTTATTCTAGTAGGGAAGTCAATCGATTAATATATTTAATCGCAATTAATCGCATGACTGTCCATAGTTAATCACGATAAATCGCAAATTAATTGCACATTATTTATCTGTTCAAAATGTTCTTGAAAGGGAGATTTGTCAAGTATTTAAGTACCAACATGGGAGTGGGCAAATATGCTACTTTATGCAAATGTATGTATATATTTATTATTTGAAATCAATTAATAACACTAAACAATGACAAATATTGTCCAGAAACCCTCACAGGTACTGCATTTAGCATAAAAATGTGCTTTTCTCACATGCCTCCACAGTGAACAGATAATCCAAAAACTTAGAAAATTCTTGATGGATTGAAGTAAATTCACATCAAAACATCCTTTTACAAACTCTCACACACTTTAATAGGCTACTCTATCAAAAAGTAAGCACAACTACATGCCAAGCATACCTTTCTGTAGGCCTATAAGGCAAGAACACTTAATTATACTTTTCTTAAGTATATCCCAATCAAAAGATTAAGTACAAGTAGGCCTATAAGCCAAATATACTGAGACTTTTCTGTATACTTGTCAGTATGAGTCAAGTATACTTAAGTATACTTTTGTTAAGTAAACTTAAATAAACTTCATTTTGGTAAGGGAGTGCAAGGAACAGTGTAGAAAACTGTCACTGGACTTGATTGGTCAGAAGTATAAACTTCCTAAATGCCGGTATCCTACACATGGACGTCCTTTAGTAACTGCCTGACAAGAAAAACAGAGATGACTCATTGATTTATTAAGAGAAGTCTCTTTTAGCATTCATTCATTCATGTGACGTAATGCATCACTCTGACTCGGTACGTCTTTACAATCACTGTTTCTGACAGAGGACACAATGAGTGGAATGGTTGGAAGGCTTTCTAAGTGTGTGTGTCTTTGTGGCCAAACTGCCAACCCCAAAAATTACAGAACGGAGACCAGCCATTTCCATCCACCCACAGAACACAACCACCACTACGCTGTGCCGTCAGCCTGACAACCGCTAATCTAACCAGACTGTGGTGCGCCTCCAAAAAAACACTGTATGAGAGCTCTGGAGGTTGGAAGAGGGGAGGCGAGGAGACGCTCAGCCCAGAGAAGGCAGCGGACACTCAGTCGGCTCTGCTGGGCTGTGGGGCTGTGGTGTGGGAGTCCTGGAGGTGAGCCAGCTCGACTGTGGGAGAACTCTGGGAGATGTTTACCATGTGAAAACCCCAGGGAGGTCCATTCATTAAATCCCACCAGAAATTGGCCAATCTGGGGTCTGCCTCGCCACCCCAACTCCAACCCCCACAACAACTTCCTTTCAGATTGTTTCTGGGAGGCATTATTCGACTTAAGGCATGATGACAGACAGCTGTGGAGCTGTAGATGGACGGTTCTGACTCACAGTTAACCCCTCTGAGACCCGCCCGACTTTACCGTCTTTCAGAGGCTCTAGCAGGTTCAGTTTTAGAGCTAGGGTGTAGATTATCGGGAAGGAGGCTAAATAACGCTCCAACGTTGGGCTAAATTTTGGCGAGGAAAAATTGTCATTTTCAAAGGGGTCCCTTGACCTCTGACCTCAAGATATGTGGATGAAAATGGGTTCTATGGGTACCCACGAGTCTCCCCTTTACAGACATGCCCACTTTATGATAATCACATGCAGTTTTTTGAATAAATGTGTTATTTTTCGCCTATTCTAAAATGGTGTATCTGAATATTTCTGCATACTGGGGTCCCTTAACAGTCTTGGAATTACATAAATTGGGTATCACTGTAAAGCTGAGACTCTTGTGGATTCAATTGTATTCATGTGTGATGATGTTAGTCCCCATAGTAGCCATTTCATTGTAGTGAGACCATTTTTCATCATATAAAATGACCTGTGGTGACCTCTAGGATAATCACAGCCTCATGAAACTTTACAGCCACAAACTAGAGAGACCTAGAGCATTCAGAGGATGGATAGCTTTCCTAGGTAGATTGACAATAAGGGGGTTTCTGAGCAGTTTCCACAACAGAAGCGTTCATTCATATTTATTACAAATTTATGACTAGAACATCTTGACACACAGTGCTGAGCTGCATCTCAAATTACTCTTCAGGTCTCGGCTTTCAGATGATGTACTGTACTTCTAAGTGACATCTCCTGTTGATCTGCTATCTCCCCCTTAACAACCCCTGTACCGTCCTAGAAAAGACAAAAACGGGTCTAATGTGGGTGTCAGTGGATTAAACAGGCTGGTCGATGTGTTTAAGCCACCACGCCACCGTCTGGTGCTACATACACAAGGAAACTATTAGCCAAACTCATGTGGTTAAGTAATTGGTAATTGGCTTCCTTTTTTAATTGACTCTGTGTTGAGGGGAAAAGCAAACCCGCTGTTTGGGTTTAAACGCACCAATAAAAGTCTTGTGTTTTCTCTTTTGTCTGAACAGAATCAATCAGATAACAAAGTGTCAAAAGGTACGAAATCCTTATGAATCCCAAACCCCTCACATGTGTCCTCACATCGGGGTCTAACTGAAATATTTGAAGCTATGTGTGTATGTTGCTTCAAATACCACTGGGTCAAGACGGCGTGCCCCGAAAGCATTCTCACGCTCCAACTGAGCCTTCCCCAAAATACAACAGGAAGTAGGGGGTTAGACCATGAGGCGAGGGGTTAAGCAGAGGGGGTTCTGACTAAATGAGTGAGTCACAAAAAGAAGGATTTGAAAGGACATAGTATTCTAATGCCATATATGTCTATTTCTGTATGTTTATCTCAGTGCATGGGAGCTGCCTTTTCTCACCATCAGTGTATTTTCAGCATTCCTCTGGCCCCAGCTGAGCTGTATCCAGAGGTCCATAACTACTAATAACAATAACACCACAGTGAAACTTTAGCCTTGAACCTCTGGGACGTTTTATATCTTTATCAGTACAAACAACAACAACAATCTGTTCTTGTAAAGCAGAAAACTCGGGGCAGAAAAAGATTACCTGGCAGCTGGCAGGCCTCAGGGTGTCACACTGCGCCCGTAAAACAGCTGTATTTAATTTGTTGTAAACCACGTTAAAGGAACAATCCGATTTTGGGGGGACATTATGTTTTTTTTTGCCATCTTACACAGTCTAAGTCTGAGTCTTGTCATCCTGTGTCGGCATTTTGCATTTTGTGTTGCATGTATGCACAAGGGCACTTTCCGTTCAGACAAAAAGAAAAGTTGAACAGGAAGTGGCAAATCTAATGGACTTCCAGACGCTTAGTAGGCTAAGTTAGTAACAGGTTTGACAAATACACTCATTTGCTTACTGTAGCCTACTTTCAAAGAGTAGCCGATCATGTCGTGTCTGTGTGTTAAGTACGGAGCTGGAGTCAGGGTGTGGTTTAGCCTAGCTTAGCATAAAGAGTGGAAGCAGGTGGAAACAGCTGTCCAAAGTTCATGTCTAAAGCCAGCCATGCCAGCAGCTCTGTGAGGTTGTAGCCTACATAAACACAGTGGTACTTAGAGCTAAATGCTAATGTCAGCATGTTAACGTGCTCAGAGTGACAATGACTATATTTACATGCATCAAATATTCAGTTTTTTGCACTTTGCAATTCAGAAAAAGACAATATTCCCACTAAGCTGTTTACATGTCTATGGGACATGACTATTCCACTAATTTTCCCATTTACATGCAGCCGTGCATACTCTGATTAATGTAAAGCGTCATCATGACGTACATCATGCTGACCTACAAACAACCCATTTAACTAAACAAGTCAGCTGGCCAACTCGTTGTCTTTTTCAACGCTATTCTCGGCTGTGTTTGACAGGTGTCGATGCCATCACATGTTGTTTATCACTTCAAAATATAGAAAAGTGGCAGGACCCTCTTGTGCCATTTTTCACTTATTTGCGTCAAAAATATGTTTTTTTTCAAAGTTTTCCACTGATGGTGGACTTGTTTGTGAACACAGCCTCCCTCTTTCAGTCCTTCAACCACCAACCACTAAATCCACAGTAAAGGACCTACAGTCTCTCTGTTCTGGACTCACAGATATGAAGCTGATCTTCTCATCTGGCTCTGTGAAAAGAAGGCAAACGTGTTTTCACGAATGTCAGCGTGTTCTTTAAAAGGGGTTTCATTTTAAGCTGCAGCCTCCCACATAGAGACAGGATGTGACCTCTAAACCTGTTGACAGACCGTTTGAGGACAGAGAGAATGAAGAGCTCATGAAGCCAGCGTTCCAAAGCGAGTCAGCTCTCTAGGTGTTAATAAGAAGACCCCAAGATGTTGTTGTCTGGCGTCAGTGTGCTTTCATGGACATTTGATTAAAGGGCAGAGTAAGACCTGCTCGTGACAAGAGCACAAACAACATCTGTCTGCATTTTAAAGAACATCCTATAAAACTGAACCCAAAACTGATGCAAATACATCAGACAGGCACAGAGAGGATACACGTCCTGCAGTGAACACTGAGGCAGATATATGATGTTAAGATGCACTGCGAATCATTACCAGCCGCGACAGCCACGCTGGTATTGTTTTCACCTGTGTTGAATGATAATGATGATAATGTTGAATGTGAAATTAACTTTTCATTTTGTAATTGGCCCACAATGTGCACCCAAAATTTAAAAAAAAAGTTATAAAATGGAGTTTTGTAGTTAGATTTTTTTTTAATTAAAATTTTGGCTTAAATTTTTCTCAAGGGTCTTAAATTGACTGAAAAGTTGTCTTTTGACAGACTTCACAAAAAGAAGATCTGTAACAATCCTGCCGTTATTAAAACTTTAATTTTCATCATAGCAAACTAAAAATGAATTGTCTATGGATGTGATAATTTGCAGTACTTATGCATTTCCAAACAGGAAATGTTTTTAAATTATGATTTTTTTTAAACTGCCGTTTGCACTTTAATGTAACCATGGATGTATCAACCCTGTGTCCCACAAAATTACGTTCCCATACAACCAAACAGTATAACCAAAATATGTTTTGAGGGAAACGTATTTTCTCCCGGATTACGGTCGCAGTTTTAAACAGTTTTAAACAGTTTTAAACATGTGATTAATGTTGTATGGAAACAAAACGAAACAAAAACACAACAAAACTACCTAGTTTAGTTTAGGCAACAAAACTACTGGTTAAGCTTAGTAAAAAAACATCATGGTTTGGCTTAAAATGACTTAAAAACAAAACAAAAACGCAAGAAATGTCTATGTTTCACACAAGACACTGGTCTCCTGGGGCAATGTCTGTGTTTGTTGGACCCATCGACCTCCCCTCCCACCCACCAGTAGTGGACTGTCTCGCTTGTTATATTATATATTGTTATATATATTTTATTCAACATATTTTCATTCACGTCCGCTCGTTGTACTACGTCACTCGCTGCGGCCGTCCGCAGACTTACAAAGGTTTTTCTGATATGTAAAAGACAAACGTAATCCACGACAAAATATGTTTCCTTCCAAATGTAAATGAGAATGCAATTTAGTTGTATGGGAACGTAGTTTTTGGGAGTCAGGGCGGGATGTATAACTGTCCCCTTTGATACTCAAAGACTAAATCTGATGATTATGAGACCTGATTTATGGACATCAGAGTCACTGCTATCACTAAATATGGTGATTCCAGCAGTATTCCAGTAGAGAATAAGTTATGAGTTTGAGTCAAAGCATTATCAGGGAAACATTATTTATCCTCATTAGGGTTGCTTACTCAGGCCTCAACAGACCCTGAGATAATGCGGAAATTCTTCTATATCACATGACAGAGAAATTAGCTCAATTTTATATTTACCTTTCCAAACATAGTCTCCAGGCTAAATCAAATGATTGATCATCACGTCTACATCGGCAGTCAAAGGGATTCAGCATTAGAGACGGAGCTGTGGAGCTAGACGCATTTCACTCACAGCGCCTCGGCCTTAAATGGGGAAATAAAGACCGTTTGATTAAAGATTAAGACCCTGCAATCAGCCACATTCTCTAAAGCCTGTGATCCACTGCAGGGCACTTGGGACTCCGTGAGACAAAGTCACTGCCGAGAAAATATGCTGGATATTTCATGTTCATAAAACGCCTGGAGTGGAAGGATGGAGTACAAACAAAAAAAAGAGCAAGCTCATCTCTGGAGAGGATGACAGGCTGCGGTTTCACTGTTTCTCAGCTGTATTTCTCATCCGGATGGATGGAGAGGAGGAAGGCTGAGAGCGAGAGGGTCTCTTATGGGAGAGGATGACAAAGAGAGGGAGGAAAAATGGGTGTCCTCTTCATCCCTTAAGGACTTGACCTCACTTGCTCCCTAAGCCACTTTTGGGTAAAACTCCTCCGCTCTGCAGCACCAGTAGTCATGTCTGGGCCTTTGTACGCTCTATAAATAGCTGCTTATGCTCCGGCTGAGTGGGAACAAGTCGTACCCGTCACCCCGAGGGGCCAAGGAGGAGAATGGGAAGCACGAAGTCCCATGGAGATCACATCAACAGGACTCACAGCCACAGCTGAGGATCTAAACAAACTGAGGGTTTCTGGCATCCTCAGTTTGATTAATCCCCTTCAACACCTTCATGAGTTGAGTGTGGGAAAATGCTTCTGTTGGAACTTATTAAACAAAAGTTATCACCTACTGACAGTTCAATAGGGACACGTCTGCAGTACACCGGGCTGCCAACTTTTCAATTTAATTTGGATTAAGATAGTGAAATTACTTCAGATGTTACACGGTGATAGTCAGGGTCATCCTGAACAGGATTACATTGAATATTTCAGCAAACCTCTAAAGATTTTATGAATTTAGACATGAGGACATTTTCTATGTGTTACTTTTTGAGGTGATTTTCCCTTTAATTTTCCCCCAATAAAAACCTGTACAGTAAAATAACTTGACATGAACAAAGCAAAGCAAACCTTTTAAAGATTATTTTTATGATATATTTTTATATTTCAAATATGAGGAAATTAGGGCTAATATGTAATGGCTATTAATCGCATTATCATCCATAGTTAATTGCAAATTAATCACACATTTTTTATCTGTTCAAAATGTAACTTAAAGGGAGATTTGTCAAGTATTTAATACTCTTATCACCATCAGAGTGGACAAATATGCTGCTTATGGAGCAATCAATCTTTATTAAAATAAATTACTGACATCTCCGTGTTGTCTAGATGAAGTACGCAAATTCTGAGAATTTTGTCTTGTAAACAGAATTTTTGACACTAGTTTGAAATCTTCCTTCACATGCAACCCTGACAATCGCCTCAGTCATAGTGTGAAGTCACAGTGTGAAGTCATAGTGTGAAGCGGTGGTTTCCCCCGGGCAGTAAGCTCACCAACATAATGACTTGCCCTTGTTTCAACCGGTTGAGGCAGATGGCCGCCCACCCAGACCCTGGTTCTGCCCGAGGTCTGGTTCTGCCCGAGGATTCTACCCGCTAAAGGGGAGCTTTTTCTTGCCACTGTCGCACCAAGTGCATCCACATGGGGGATCTCTTGTTGGGTCTGTAAATTATAGAGTACAGTCTAGACCTGCTCTATATGAAAAGCGTCTTGAGACAACCTCAGTTATGATTTGACGCTATATAAAAATAAATTGAATTGAATTGAATGGTGTCTGAGGTTGTGAGTTCGAGACGTGATCGAGGCAGAACACACATACTAATGCCTTAAAGGGTTAATGATGATGGACCGTCCTAACCCCGACCCACAGCTGCACAGCAGCTATAATTGAAATTGTGACACAAATACGCAAAGCGGTCCATCACTGCAAGCCAGCTGTAGAGCTCACCTCCGGAGGAAAGTAAAGGGATATTTAGCCTTTTACGAGATGTGAAAAGTATGACTCATCTACATCATGTGTGGCCTGTCTTGGCAGGACACAGCAGCTCAGGTACAAACCAGCTTAAATCAACTTGGATTGTTAACAAATGTGAAACATCTTTTCAGATCCTGCTCAAACAAAACGTGTTTTGTCCACTCCAAGAAAGACCTCCTCCACAACAAATAACAGTTCTGCAAAGCAGAATAATCAACGCAACATCTGTAGGTTTTTACCTAACCGAGCCTTTGGAAAAGACCCAGGAGCCATCACTGCCTTTTTGTTCACCATAATGGTTAATCTACTTTCATTAGTGTGACTCATTAAGACTTAAATGCCTCGGCTTGCATAATCCCAGTGATGGATGACGGAGAGGAGGCCTTTAGAACACAGAAACCAGACCACAGCAGGATCACAAGCAACACAGAGCAGCTAATGAATGCAGATGTGTCTTGTTGCATCTTCCTTAATGAAGTGAGGAGCCAGAGCCAGCTGTTTCGTCACCAGGGCCCAGGTCCCAGCTGTTTACAACTGGAAAGACCATTAAAAGCATATCTTTCCACTGATTTGTTTTCAAGTTGGATTACTCATACAGGATCATGTCATATGATGGTTGCTTCAGTTGCTTGTTGGCTGTTGTTGACTAGACTTTACATTCTGATTTATATGGAAATGCACTTTACACTTTCTAGAAATAAGATGGAGAAATATTTTTTTCCTATATTTTAATCTGAATATGGAAATTAGGTCCTCTTCACAGACAATCTAGATTCAAATACATTCACTACAGTAGTGTACAATGTGGTTGGATTAGGAGTTTGAGATATGCGCAGTCACATTTCACAGATCCCTGAAGTGTGTACTTGGCAGTTAGAATATCTTCATGAAACAGATTTATGTCAAGACGTTCTCGAAAAGAAAAAAGGATTTTTATATTGCTGACATTTTTTTGTCAGTCTTTACAAAAGCAATAAGGATGAAAAAGTAGCCGATACATCCCAGGTGGATTTGCAGTATTGACTGCCATGACATTTGGTTCAGACTAAGTCTTCAGATTCCCCTCAGGATGAATTGCAGTCTAATAACTTTAGTGATCCTCTGACTTTTCGTCTAGCGTTATCATCAGGTACAAATATCAATTTGTTCAAAACTTTGGTTTAGGACCAAATACCTGCAAGACATTCCCATAAGCCTCAGTAACCCTTTTGATGCTAATTAGCAAATTTTAGCATGCCAACACGCTAAACTAGGATGGTGAACATATTAAACATTAGACCTGCTCAACATCATATTTCCATACTTCAGTTACAGCACTTCTAGAGTTAATTTAACCCAAACCGTGATCTTTCCCTAAAGCTAACTAAGTAGTTTGTTGCCTAAGTCTAACCAAGTCGATCTATTCCTAAACCTAACAAGGTAGTTTTATTTTGAAAAGACTGGAGTGGAAATTAACACGTGCGTCACATGTTGCTGGTCATTCATAGGAAAAAGCACGATACATACTTTGTTGAAAGTCGTGCTGAGCGTCACGAAAAAAAAAGGGAAATTCGTGGCTATGTACACGAATCGAATAGATTCAATTTTGTGACTATTTCATGAATGGCCGTGAGATTGTGTTGGAATAAGTCTGTTCAGCACAACGTGATTGGTTGATGCCTTCATTAGAGGTGCGAAAGCTCAGAAAGATCAATCTCGTTCCGAAAAAAAACAACCTTTTTGCCCTTTAACATTCATATTCTGTGTGAAAGCACTCATGACAAAAACAACAGCTCGAAAAAATACATTGATGTGGCTGCAGTGCCATTATGTGTCTGAAAGGACCTGAGGGAGGGAGGGTGATGGAGGCACATATATCACAGTGTGGGGAGGTCTGTTTGGTTCTTTATCTACAACATAATACAGAGCAGATTTTGACCCCTGCCATTTCACAATCACACATCAGCTGTACAAAGGGAAACCTAAAGACCACTTCTAAGGCAAATGTGTTTGGATTACAGCTTATTCCTGCATAAAGTGCTGCATGATGAGGTTTGCTGTATGTTCAGTTGTAATGTGAATATATAAAGCTTTTTTTTGCTGGATTTAATATGAGGAGAGCCGGGCCGGGGGGAAGCCTGCTGCTGAGAGGGAGGAGACGGACGATAAGAGACCAGAGTGATGGAGAGATGAAAGCAGAGGAGTCATGATGAAACACAGATAAAGTTGAAAGGGAGACTGATAACGGCCATGTACACACTGTCTGAGCCTGTGTCCACCAGATACCTCTGAAAACACATCATCTCATTCATGTGAGAAGTGGCGCTTAGCGCGGCACCGCCTTTCTGTTAGTGCCTATAGCTACAAGTGGGATGAAAAAAAGATGTAAAGATTGAAAGAGCAGCCCAGTCGCACAGCAGTTTGTGAAATATTAACGAAATTTAATGTATTGATTCTTCTACATAGACACAATTTACACTTTTTTTTTTCGGGATGGTCAGCATGAAATTAATTGAACCAGGAAGTATAGAGAGTGGCGAACAGCGTGTAGGGAGGACGTCGGGGTGGATGGTTGGGTCTAAAAACACAGGACTTTCACCCAGGCTACCGATGTTCATGTCCTGTGCAAAACCACCAAAATCAGAGTTGATTTATTTGTCACGTAACTCCCGTACATAAGTTACAGCACTTCAGGAGTTATTTTAACCTAAACAGTGATCTATTCCTAAACCTAACTAAGTAGTTTTATTTTGAAAAGACTAGACCGGAAATCGACACGTGCGTCACGTGTTGCTGGACATTCGTAGGAAAAAGCACTAAAAATATGTTGTTGAAAGTCGTGCTGAGCATCACAAGAAATATGAATACATAATATAATGTTTACTAATTGTTAGTAATGCATTTTTGAAAATGAGGATGACCAGCACCCCCCAAAACGTGGCGCCCTATAGTCGACCGCTTATATGGCCTAGGCCTTAAGCCGGCCCTGTCTGGCGAAACCATATCAGAACTCTTTGGCGTTACGTGACTTTTTCTTGCGTAGCAGCACTTCTCACAAGCTGCCGGTACTCTTTTCTGCCCTCTCCATATCAGGTGGTCTGGGAGATTCATAATCATACGGCAGAGCGCCAGCGTTTTTGTGCGCTTAAACAGTATGAACATAAACAAGAGAACGACTCTGCTGTAATTTATCGATACCCCACGTCCCTTTTGTAAAATAATTAGAGAACTGTGAACGTCATAATTATTTTTAGTTGTGAACAAATATATTTAATGAAACATTATTTAAAAGTTTTCTCTTTTGATTTATAGTATATGATTTTACAGGGCAAACATTTTCAGAAGAATTAAATTCAGAACGAAGGCTATGATATGCGTAAATAATAAAATCGTTATTCAACTATTGTAAGTTATGTCTTTAATTTTTTTTTTTGAGTTATCTATAGTAATAATAACGGTCCAAAATGATGTAAAATCACATAGTTTTAGGACAAAAACCTTCACATTTTCTTGAGTGAGGACCTACAAACCCAATATCTCCTAGTATCTTTTATTTAGTGTATAAATTCAGAATGTGTCTCTGGAGCATCCTGACTGGAACACTGCTCCTAACACCTGAATGAAGAGCTCACAGCTCATTCTGCATGTACACCTGCCTGTCTGGATGGATGCTGTTGATTCCAGCCCATAGACATCCTATAATATATTATAGAGCGATGCTACAAATAACACAGGAAAGCACTTCAACTATTAACACTATATACAAACACACCACCTTAACCCTATAATGTTTCAGTTGGAACATTATTGGAATATTATAGGCCTACTATAGAAGATGCATAGCCCAAATAAGAGAGTACTGGGACTTATTTTTTTCTACTTCAAGCTCTGGTCATGACATGAGGATGCTGAAAGGTCTCTGAATCCATCTGAAATTCAGTGGAGCTTTTAGTCACTCCGTCACACACACATCAATACAAAGATGCATTGTCAAGCACCGTCATTGTTAAGCTGCCATTTTGTTAACAGCAGACAACCATCTGGAATAAAAGCCAAAGCCCAAGACAAAAAAAAAAACACTCAGTGTTTCAAGGCTGTCACGATGTGATATCAGTGATGACAGGTGGAGAACATTGTGTCTCATAAAGATGGGCTCCCATGAATCTTATCACCGCTGTCATGCTCTGCAACAGGCCAGCAGTGCAGCTGATGAACGATAACAATGAAAGATGAGACCGATGCTACGGTGCTGAAAGAGATTTCATCTGTCTTACAGCGCCGGGCCGTCCTCGTGCCTGGAATCACAAACCAACACTGAGCTGCTTTCAGCTTTATTCAGCTGATTACAGCTCGCTTCTTGGTCTAATAACAAATAATGATGAGAGTGACTATGGAAGTGAGGTGGGAGAGCTCCTCTCTTGGTGCCAATCACTTCAGAAAAGCCCACAATGAATCACCAGGGCCAGATTAAACACCGGCTGGCCCTGGGTAAAATGAGCTGTGGACTTCTGTTAATGTGAGGACTGAGCTCCGGTGACCTTGGTTACTAAAGGTTACTTCGGTTGAATGCTTAAAGTCTCCCTCTAGTCAATTTTCTTTCATTTTATTTTTTTCATTGCAGAGCGTGTTTTCACATTCATCTGCTGAAGGAAGAAAGTTCCTCTGTGCTCACTTTAAATCTCAGTTTAACACGAGTACGTACTGTACCAGCAGGATTTATGACATCACAACTAGTTTGCAGCCAATCATGAAGCAATATGTCACGTAGAAATTTGAAGCCTCCAGTGTCGGAGACATCTTGTGTCCAGCAGTCTTTTTAAAATGAATCATAGATTCTGGATTTTTCAGTGTAGGAGAAGGAAATGTAATTTTGGACGCTTTTGTTGAAAAAACATATCTCAAAAACAGTATTTTTATACTTCTTGAAACATGTCATAAAGATGAAAAAAAAAAAGCCAACTACTAACTAACAGCAGTTCAAGAATACGCTAAATTCAACCAATCTGCTGAAACTCTGAGTGTCAGTCAAAATAACACAGCTATCTTATAATCTTCTCGTGTGGCGTCGGCCTATAGTTTATTACGTTAGCCATCTGTGTGTTTACCGTGTCACTAACCGAAAGCTGTACGTGCACGTGCGTTCATAGTTTGTTTATTGGATTGAATCCAGAGTGACAGAAACGACTCGTATTTTTGTTTTATCCTCCCCGCAAAAAGGGTGCGGCTGTGTCTAACCTGTGTAATGGCAACAAAAGAAAATCCGGTGGTGAGTCGGGGGCCTCCTCCCGCCGATGTAGTCTCCTGGTGGCGCGGAGGATGAAACGAAAATACGAGTCGTTTACTCGTTTCTGTCACTGATTTAATCCAATAACCAAACTATCAAAACGTACTCGGGCCCTGTACCTTCAACGTGATTGACAACCCCTTGGGGCAGCTCTACTTCTTGGTCCTCTCATGTTGGACTGAGGACAGACTGGACGCTACAGTGACTCACTACCGCCTCTCCAGGTACCGGTGGTATTACAAGACAGGACGGGCTGGGGCTAGCTGGTTAGCATGCTCATTTCAATAGATATCTCTGCAACACAATGAGGGATGTCACAATATCATATTTTCACTACATGGTTATTGTTGCCAAAAGAATTCACAAAAGAACGATATTATCGCGATATCTTTAGAAAATTTGAAAAAAAATAAAATAATGCTATCAGTTAAATTCATCTTTAACTTTGTTTATTGTGTGTTTTTTCTCTTTTTTTGGTAAATGAATTACGTTCAAAATGCGTGTGGGGAGGTGGAGAGAGAGTCTGTAACCATGACTGTATATATAAAATAATTTAAAAGGTGCTGAATTATTTACATGATATTATCATATGTGTATTATTAACATGATATCAATATTTCCTTTTTAAATATCATGGTTATCGTCAATATTGCAACACCCCTAAACACAATAAAAAGGCGTCTTTGACATGACGTCAACACTGTAACCTCCTCACATTCCGTTGATAATGTTAGTTCATGTTTTAAACTGAACTTCTAGCCACATTTTACATATTTCACTTTTAAATGGGATAATAAACAGTGAATTATTGCTTCCCTAAGTATCAGTACAGATGTAGTTGTTGATCCAGTTATGTGCACATAATGGATGTATTCACAAGGGAAAGGGACTCCTTGGTCATGACCTTTTCCACTAATGTTCCACTGAGACATACTGTATGTACTTACAGAAGACCTCCAGCACTGTGCCGAAAGCTGATAGTGTTGCTACTACAACAGTAACACAGTGCTGCTTGGATCTTAATAAAGCTTCCCCTATCCTTCCTTTTAGACCAGAGGATTAAGTTACCACTCTGCAAGGTTGTTGAGGAAAGCCTCGTCTTCTGCGTTTATGTGCTCAGCGCCTCCTGAGATCAGTGGAATTACACATTTTGCATAGTTCTCCAACTGTTTGGGCTATACCTTAACTCACAAGTTAGCAGCCCCAAACAATCTGAGCAGCAGGAATCCAGCAGAGGCACTTCCTGTTAAGACGATGAATCAACCCCAGAGATGGGGGGGGTCGAGGTCATCTTTACTTGCATACCGGAGCGCGGATTCTCTCTAAATTAAATTAGCATGAATGCAATTCCATACAGCCCCCAGTTCAGAGGGAGGCCTGGCTGCTGCAGTGACAGGGGTGAAAGGTCAGATCACACTTTCCGAACCACTTGATGATGTTATTCCAGGAGCACCCCCCAAGCTGTTTGCTTTGCTAATGCAACCTGAGACCTCAGTCTATGAATATGACATATGCCTCCACGCTAAAGTAAAGGAAGTGTCATTCATCATCTGGCCATGCTACCCAGTGCATTTCAGAAATTATTTATATTATCCAGATGAACTTTATGTTGCCTGCCCTTGGTGTCGACCTCTACAGCACTGTTCCCAGGATGATATCCAAACTGACAACCTCGCTGTGATGACAAGAAAACTGCACACACTCACTGCACCTGACTGTTGTTCAACAAGAAATAGTGACAGCACGTACTCCCCCTCAAACAGAGAATTGTCATTTTTGCATTTCTGTTGATCTATGGCTACCTATGGTACCCAGAGAACCCATTTTCATTCACATATCTGGAGGTCAGAGGTCAAGGGACCCCTTTGAAAATGGCCATGACAGTTTTTCCTCGCCAAAATTTAGCCTAAGTTTGGAGCGTTGTTTAACCTCCTTTGCAACAAGCTAGAATGACATGGTTAGTACCAATGGATTCTTTAGGTTTTCTAAGTTCATATGATGCTAATCTTGGCTTGGAAATCACAAGTTGCGTTAATGCGTTAAAGAATTCAGTGGCGTAATTCATTATTATCGCGTTAACTTTGACAGCCTTAAAAAAAAGACATTTCCATCATAAATCGATGCATAAAAATTCACCAGAAAGCAAGAAGTGAAGTGTTTGATGCACAAAATTTCCATGAATTTTACCCGCTTCTATATCCCCCCCGATGTTGAAATGAAATTGACGCCCTTGTTCCCACTGCTTCCAATCTGGTGCTCGGCACACAGAAATCAGAACTACACAGATCTTCTCATTTGATGTGGAGTTCCAAAACTATGGGACGGTTCCTACCAGAGATAAATCAGATCCACATTCCTTGTCTGCCCTGTTGCAACCATGAAGACAGAGGAGGAATGAAGAGTCTAATCCAAGCAGGCAGGCATTCCTTCAGCATATATTTCATCCTCGTGGCTAAACACACACAAACAAGGGTCGTGTGAATGCTGCATAACTTCTGCCCCTGTCTAATGACACCGTGCCCTGGGAGATGAATGCACTCTCACTTTTCTCTCTGACACATACATGCACATTCCTCCTGTCCTTTCCACTCTCTACACAGTCTTTCACACCTCAGAGTGTTCAGCGTTGTCCTACAGTGTGTCCTGGACAAAGGAATTATCAGCCTTCACAGCAGATAGAATAACAAGCTTGAACCCGGCTGGCGGTGGTATGTAATCACATAGAGAGAGGACTATACTCACATGTTAGATAGAGCCTGTGTGTATATTTGTGTCTATACATACTGAGACAGTGAGAGAGTGAGAGCTGGGCAGAAGGGAGAGGGTTAAACAAACAGTGTTCATAACCTGCCAAGTGGCTTGCTATCGCCGCGGCTCGGCTCGGGTTTATTTGCTGAACGTGGAGAGGAGAATGACGCCATGCCACAGGGCCACATATGTTGTGTGCAGAAGAAGAAAGAGATAACATGAGGAGAGGACAGCTGGAGTGTTTCATTACAGAGAAAACCCAGATACAACACCTCCATCTCTCACCTTCGGAGAAGATTTACACAACCGTTAGTATCCAATAATGAGAGATACCGCAGGACAGACTCATCAGGACACTGATATTTTATCGTCTGTGACCATCAGGTGTAAGGATCCGCTAAACTTACAATATCATTATATTTACTATCCTACAGTGGAGGAAGTCACTAAATACATTTACTGAAGTACTGTACAATTTGAGGTACTTGAACGTTACTTGAGTATATCCATTTTATTCTTTATATTTCAACTCCACTACATTTATTTAATAACTCCAGTAACTAGATACTTCTAACTCATCATGTGTATCTCAGCTGACTACAACTGTAGCCTATAGAGTGCTACAGGAATGAGTCTTAACAACACGTCAGTTCGTCTGGAAGTCAATGAGTTTTTAGTTAGATGCCTGAAATAAGGTCTGTGGTTAACACAAGCTGAAGAGATTTTAACGTTTTGTTCTTTGATATAAAATACGATAATAGAAAAGTCCCATTGGCTCTTGTCGAGGGAACCAGGGAGATGCTAACTTCCTGGTTGGCCTACAAAAATACGTCATCCCTGATCACTCTATAACAGAAAGCCTGCGGTACAAACTGGAGGTATAAAGTTTGAGAGACACTGGTGTTTATAGGCAGGCAGGCTCTAATGAAGGGATGGTGGTTGGTTGATTGGAGGTCAGGATATCTCAGCCTCTTTTACTTGGATTTTGATCGTCTTGTGAGTCTCCTAACTTCATGGAAGTACAGTAATCACTGTGTTATAGAATGACAATAAATTAACCTTGAATTATTTGCACATGCATTTACAAAATGTCCCACAAATGCAGAGACAGACAGTAGCCAGTAGTCAGTAGTCATTTTAGTTCTTTCAGCTCATCAAGACCTGCTTACAGATCCAGGCTTGAGAATATCAGAGTAGATGAAGCTTTCCAGTAGCTGTGATGAGATCAAATTGGTAATTTCCTCGTTTAACGTTCCTCTCTTTGGGTGGTTGAGGCTCTCTTGAGGCCATTTAAATTTTCTCCATGTTAAATTTACTTTTTGATTGTGGTCAACTGACGCTGAGTGATTGATTGTGACAGAGGACGTCGAGGACGGAGGGCGGGGGGGAAAGGAAAAGATGGAGGGGGTAAAAGATTGAGGAGAGGAAATGAATGAGGAATTAAAGGAGAGAGGGAAGAGTTAGAGGAGACGATGGAGGGAAGCAACAGAGACGAGGGCGAAAGGGACAGCAGGAAATTAAGAGAGCATGGAGAATTTAAGACTAGAGGTGATGATGGATGATAGACAGGATGATGGAGGAATGTAGTTTATTGCAGTCATTGAGCCATTCATTCTGCAGAAGAAATATAGTACAGTATTTTTCAACCTGGGACTTATTCTCATAATTGTGTCCATGTGGCTCATGCTAACTCTGCAATTTTGGAAATGCGTCGCCAGCAAAACAGATATTAAGCAGCGTGACCTTTCTACATACATTTCAAGTGCTTATGTCTGAGTCCAACCACAGCAAACACAGATATTAGCCCCCTGGATTAGTTACTGTAGCTAATGCAAACCAAGGAGTATAGAAGCAAAGAGACGAAACTCCGCTGCTTTTCTGACAACAGCCGCCATTTTGGACTGAAAACGTCAATGAGTCTGTGGCCATCAGTTTTAGCTCCAGTAGCTAATCCAAGGGGCTACATATCTGTGTTTACGTGTTTAAAATCACGAATGTAAAATTATTATTTGGAAAGCTTTAGGAGGTTTGTGCTGCTTGCTATGATGTTTTGTTGGAGTCCACGTTGAAGTGAAGCCAATGCTGAAGAGCCTTAAACTTGCATTCTCTCTAATAGCCAGCAGGGGGCGACTCCTCTGGTTGCAAAAAGAAGCCTGATTGTATAGAAGTCTATGAGAAAATGAGCCTACTTCTCACTTGATTTATTAGCTCAGTAAACATTGTAAACATGAATTTATGGTCTCAATCAGTAGTTTCAAGTCTTCTTCAATACAGCATGATATTCATTTAGTAAATTATGTTCCCATTTAGAGTCAGATAGACCATAAAGCAGGAGATGCTTTAGGGCGGGGCTACCTTGTGATTGACAAGTCGCTACCACGGCGTTGTGGGTGTTGTCCGTGTTTTCGTCTTACAACTTTAACCCTTTCACAATGTGTTTCCAGTTCATGAAAGTTAGTTATGACATTTTAGGTCGCTTAGAAATGTTGTACTTAGCTCCACCCTCTCTTGTCACTTCTGGTTGCAAAAAACCAAGATGGCAATGGCCAAAATGCCAAACTAGAGGCGTCAAAAAGGCAGTCCACAAACCAATGGGGGACATTGGACTATGTCCACTTTTTAGGCTATATACAGTCTATGGGTACAACCTCAGAAGTCATGAGCCTAGAGCTAGGAACAACCAGCAAACCCTGATCAGAGGACCTCAGAGACCTGCTGCTGATGTAGGGCTGCAGTAGCTCTAAAACGTGATCACAAGAATCTTGAACTGGATTCTGAATTTGATGGGCTGCCAGTGTAACGAAATCACAATGGGTGAGAACTTTTGGAGGTCAAAATCTTGGCAGCAGCATTTTGGACCACTTGTAGGCAAATTAGATGAAAAGAGAATTGTCGTAGTCAAGACGGGAGGAAATGAACGCATGAATAATCATTTCCGACTCAGCTGTGGACATAATGAGAATAAGTTTAGCGATGTTCCTCAGCTGGTAGGAACAGGAGTGAAACAATTACCATGCTGGTCAAAGCCTGGTCCATAGAAACACCTAGATTACGGAGGATAAGTGACAAAGGCAAAAGCCAGCTGGGGCAGAAATAAGAACTTCTGTTTTGTCAGAATTCAGCTGTAGAAAATGATCTGCCATTACATTTTTGATGGAATTGAGGCAATTTAGTAAAACAGACTCTAGACCGCGGGAGTGCAAAGTCTGTGTGACCTATTAGTCAAAATGGCTACAATTATCAGCATAACACCCAGGTTGAAAAATACTGTTATTTTCCTCTAGTTCTTGAGCAGCACAGGCAGAGAACAGCATCCCCTGCTAACATTTTCCCTCCTTTCGATTTCCTCTGCCGTCAGGAGATCCATCTGAATTTTAATGCCGTGAAAATGAATGCAGCAAGATGTTCCGTTAGTCTGTTTCCTCGCTCTCTCGACTGTCAATCACAAGCTTTCCTTTTCTCGAGCGCAAGCCTTTAAAAAAATCCAACAGGACTGGAGAAGATCAACTAGTACATCTGGAAGTGGAGATATGACAAGAGCTGTGAAATTCAAGCCACATGACGGCAACTTTAGATGCTGTGTGACTGACGTGTGATTGGCGAAGGTCCAAAAAGCAGGAAAATAGAACCACGCCCTGATCATATACCAACCCTCATATATTATACTGCTTTTTGTTTGTTTAACTGGTGGAACTTACTAGAAGCAATCATTCTACCTCAGCGCCACACACAGGGTTCAATAAGCCTTTTCATGTTTGTGGTGGGTAACTTGAGGGTCAACATAATTTGAAGGTTTTTGTCTTGAAACTCTGCAATTTTACATCATTTTTGGACCATTATTATTATTACTATAGCTTACGCCCAAAAACCTGAAACACAAGACTTGCTTTTATTATTTACACATATCACAGCATCTGTCTGAACATTTATTTCTTCTGGCAAAGTTTGCCATGTGAAATCCTGTTTTATAAATCAATAGAGCAGATTCAGAACCTATAGCCTCGACCCTGGGTTCCCAGCTCCAGACCTCCTACCTGCCCATTTTCCACTTCTCTCTGCTCCAACACACCTGAACCAGCTGATGCTCAGCCCTGATCCAACTGTAATGACTGCTGAGTTACATCAGGTGCAATGAGTATGTTACTGACTGCTGTTATTGATTTATTTTTCACAGGTTGGGGCCAATAAACTGATGACAATGAAAGTAATGCATACAGCAGATGGGCTACTGTGACAATACTCACATTACAATATAATTAGGGAAAGGGGAAAACACTGTCATGGCCATTTTCAAAGGGGTCCCTTGACCTCTGACCTCAAGATATGTGAACGAAAACAGGTTCTATGGGTACCCACGAGTCTCCCCTTTACAGACATGCCCACTTTATGATAATCACATGCAGTTTGGGGCAAGTCATAGTCAAGTCAGCACACTGACAGCTGTTGTTGCCATGTTACGATTTGAGCATATTTTTTATGCTAAATGTAGTACCTGTGAGGGTTTCTGGACATTATTTGTCATTGTTTTGTGTTGTTAATTGATTTCCAGTAATAAATATATGCATACATTTGCATAAAGCAGCATATTGGTCCACTCCCATGTTGATAAGAGTATTAAATACTTGACAAATCTCCCTTTAAGGTACATTTTGAACAGTTAAAAAATGTGCGATTAATCACGATTAACTATGGACAATCATGTGATTAATTGCGATTAATATATAATATATTATATATAATAATATTTTAATCAATTGACAGCCCTACTTAAAACTCATTACAATATAATAAAATAAAGGAGAAAGGGATCATTGTCAAATCAAGAGACAAAGATCACAAATAAACTATTAATACAACCCGCAACATCTGAACAGACGGACATGACTTTATTGATGCATCAATAACAGCACAGAGACACAGCGATTTATAAAAAGAACATTATTTATTTACAAATAGATATTTTTGCAGAGTGATTCCAAAGTTTCTGTAAAAGATTGTCATACTAAAACACGGCTCTGTCGTCTCTAACTTGAATTGTACAAGCGTGTGACACGGTGAGCATAAAATACATGCACATTTCTGCACACTCTGTTCCTGTCACCAAAATAGATCTGATTACAAAAGATAGTGCTCAATATAAACATCTGTGGAGTTCGGTGTCGCCAGCTGATTCACTATTCGTGTTTCACAAAGTTCAGAAAATGCACATTTGAAGTATTCTTCCTCTGGGTGTTGTTGTGTATTAAAATAACGGAGCTGCTAAAGCTCAGCAAAAATAGACTCTGCAGTCTCTGTCGATGCTGCTCTCTGCATATTAATACAGGTTCACCGTCTTCAACAGCAAATACTCGTGTGTTGTTGTTGGCTGAGGACAGCGTTTGGGAAAACATCAAGTGTTTCTTTTTGTCTCTTTTTACAGCAGTAAAGGCAAAACTAGTGTTTCCCTAACCCCGGTTGTGTCTGAGGTTCAGCCGGTGACAGGAAACTGAAAAGCTCAAGATCAGACAAGAAGTATTCAGCCTGTTTGCAAATAATATGTGGAGAGTTTCTGGGCAGTGTGTAGTGGAACAATGCGTTGAGTTATAGAGATTATAAAGACCTCAAAAAGAAGATATTTGGATGAGTTGATTGGGGGATAAAACAATACGTAAAAGGGACAGGAAAGGAACATGTGATTCAATCTATAATGTCAATCAATCTTCAAATTGTCCGTATTTCTTAGCAGGATTTGAGGAATGTATCTTTTAATTCTGCAGAAAGTGATTGTTTCCCTTTAAGAAATAATGCTCCAAAGAGAAATAACAGCACATATATATATTAATTTGTCAGCCTTTGGTTCGGCATGGGGATTCTTAATATGCCGATGAGGTTGTGGGAGACTTCTAAAATTAATCTATGATGATTATTTGATTGATGAAGTTTTCATTTTTTTAAAGCCACTATCTGCAGCGTTTGAAAATGTCAGGACTTACATAGGTTTGAGGTATATCATCATTTCTATATAGTCAAATTAAATTTTAACCCTCACCCTTTATTTAGAAAATGAAACTTATTGACACTGACAGGGATCCTGGGAATTAATATAAAAACTAATTTCATAATTTAAACCATCATGTCACAAAAACTCTCCGGTGAAACTATAACTAGACTTCCAGCTCTTTAAGATGATTCCATCTTGGGGCAAGGGGTTATGGACTATTGTTCTATATCTCATTTGTAAAGCATCGTTGTGGTATAAGAAAACAAATCTATAGTAGAGCAATGAAACACAATGTGGGAGGCAGAACCGACCTTTTTTAGCAGGTATCTAGTAGCATCAGTGAGAGTTTCACCACAGGGTTCCTCCTCTCTGCATCAATCTCCCCTATCGGGGCATAATTGTGTAGAAGCTAAAGTGAAAATAAGTTAGAGTGAATTGGTTTTCCAGTGACGGATGACTGAAGTCAGACAGGCTGATGAACAGAATGGAGAGTTCCCTCTCAGCGAGGTCGAAGCAGCTCTGACCCTGACAAAGAGCTCTGACGCCCTCTGCTGGCATCTTCAGGTACAACTCCAACACAATAGTTCCCCTACACTGCCAAGTGTTTGTAAACTTAAAGAATTACCCGGCAAGGATAATTAATATACATATACCGCCTTGTTTCACCCAGAGAATCTACTGCTTTCAGTCACATAAAATGGATCCAAAAACGTTCCCACATAAAGGATTTATTGCTGAAGACCCGAGCAGCCCACTTCTTCTTCTTCACAGTATAAGTATAGCTAACAGAGTGTTTGGAGTTCTTTCAGTCACTCTCAGAAGCACCTCAAACATCACCAACTGGCTGGTTGTGCCAATCACTCCATAAAAGGCTAAATCAAATGACATACTTAAAGGAAAAAAAAGCCAGTGATGCACCTCGATATCCCCTCTAGAGAACAAGGATATTACAAGATATCGCAGAAGTCAAGTGCACACAACTACAAACGTCTAAAATGAAATGTTGGTCATAAACAAATGTAAATTGAGTGAAAAAACTTTTTCTTTTGGCTATTATTTCCAGCTGGTTATGATGATATTTAATGACAAACTATTGCTTAGATATTGTGAAGCAGAGTCGCACAAGGCAACTAGTTAAAGGTTAACTTTGGAATTTTTCAACCTGGACCCTATTTTCCAATATTTTTGTGTCTAAGTGACTAATGGGGACAACAATTTTTGAAACTGGTCCTGTATTGAGGGAGAACGCTGCAGACGGCAGCTGTGTATGGAGGACGGAACCTACCAAAATATTTTTTTAAATAAATGACTCAATAAATAAATAAATAAATGTCATTAAATGTAGCAAAAATAATATTAAAATAAATGTAGCCATTAATCAATTGATAAAATAAAAATAACAGATAAAATAAAATTTACTCTTCTGTTTAATTCTCCCTTTTATTTATTTATGCATTTATTTCTATTATTTTTTAATTTATTCATTTATTTTTGCATTTATTTATTTATTTTTGCATTTATTTTTTAATTATTTTAGATTTATTTTTAAATGTATGTATTTACTCATGTATTTATGATTTATTTATTTATTTCTGCATTTATTTCTACACGATGTTCCGACTACAATTTTGGCAGGTTCCGTCCTCCATAGCTGCGAAACAGGCTGCAATGTAATACTATCGGGCAATTCCGCACTGCCAATGTACGTTCACTAAAAAGTGCTTGCTCGTGATTTTAGGACCTCAAAATAAAAGATCCTTGAAAAAGTTTGACAACTAATAACAATGTCCAGGTGTGAGACTAAAAGATACACGAACGCAGATGATTCAGGTAACACAAACTCAAAAATTCAGGAATTACAACGTTGGAAAATATGTCCCATAAAATCATAAAGCTTTGGATTATAATATACAATACAGCCGTGGACACCAGACGTACTACAATCAGGGGTCAGCATACGCAAATGCATTTCACAGAAGAAGAGTTCCTTTGTTACAGGAAAACAGGAAAAAGTCGAAAATGGCGATGTGGAATACAGTACATATACATATATATGGAGGCCAAAAAGTGGCCAGTTTGCTTTCTTAGAACAGGCGTAGTTGGGTCCGTGCGGTCCTTCATGGACATGAGCAGATGCCGAAATGTATTAATTTACATTTGCGTGTTCTCACGACATAGTCATGGAAGTAACATTTGCATTCCCTTTTTTGTTTGTTTTTCATTTTAATTGCTTTGTTATTTTAATTTTATTTGATTAAAGAGACAGCTTTCTAAAGTATTATGCTGCGTTCACACCAAAGTCAATGCAAAGAGATACGAGTTAGCGCCAGGAGACGTGAATGGTACGAACAACGCAAACATGCATCATTTGCAAATTGAAAATTAAATTGAAATTGCCGTGACGCTGTGTACAAATCTGCATCATTACGTAGTTATTTCAGCATCCTTTTGATCCGTTTATTAGAATTAAATCACAGCACAATCTGTTTATTTGGGGGTTCATACCGCTGTAGTACAGCAGAATAACTCAGCCGACGTGTGGCTTGTTAGATACAGTGAATACAGCTCGGTGAAATTCACCGGCCACTTCCGGATGATGTTATGAACCCAGACACGATGGCGTTTTTTTCCCGATGTATCTTCCACAACATGTACAAAGCAGTACCAGTGGTTATTATTATTTTTATTTTTAAATGTTTATGGTATCTGGCCCTTCCTCTTCTCCGGTGACTCGAATGAACACAAAACAAGGTGAAAATTCGCTTTGCGTTTGGTGTGAACGCAGCATTATCCACCAATAACCAAGATTTTGAGACAGAGCCCCTGTAGAAGATTGTATAACAATGCAGGACTTGCCTTAGTTGATATTGTACTTTAAGCCACTTTCACACCTGTAGTTCTGTTAATTCGGTTCGGACCAAAGAATCGACTTGTCACGCATTTTTATATGGACTTACTGTCCAAGTACATGGATGATACAAGCGCATCTCTCCGCAGTTTAACCGCTTCTGACTATGTGATTGATAAGGAAAGGACCGTCCTTTTCAAGCAGTGGTTAAGTCTGCACCAGAGACTGACTGACAGCGTTTACATCAGCCCACCATTGAGTATGTTTCAGCCATTATGAACAGTGAACCCCCCCCTAAACTATCCCATCACCCAGCTTCACCAACGAAACAACCACCACCAGCACTGAAACATGCAGAGGTATATAAATAACCAGTTATATATCGTACAAAACACTGACCTCTTCCAGCACAACGTCTCTCTGCAACAGCAGCGTCCAAACAAATAAGAAATCCAGATGAAATGTCATGGATAAAAACAACCTCGTAATATTAAAACAACTGCAGGTGAAGGAGATTGCATTCCTGGTGTATATGTCCTATTTCAAGACAGCATCACACCAACATTCCTGTGCTCCAGTGCAGCTACAGCAGAACTATCATATATGGAGAACTCCCAACATCTCTATGAGCCTCTATGGACCACAATGCAGTGCAGCCTTTAGACATGTTGTACGGGTTGTGACTCTCACCGGAAAAACTGGTTCTCCAACACGTCACTGATTTCCATGTGTGACTCAGGCGATGCTCAAAGGCATTAAAGGATCATTCTGGATTATTAGAACTGGATAAGAGTTCTGTACGGGCCAAACCAGGCCTCTAACCGCTTCTTTTAGATTCAACTGAATCATTTGCAGGTTCATACTTGTATTTTGCGTTTCTACTAGAACACTACTACCCTACTAATTTTACAGTTTGTTGATCGGTAGACACTCCAGATACCCAGATATGGATGTGAACAAGCTCTGAAAACTGAGTGTTTTATGATATGTCCCCTTTAAAATCCAAATCTGAACCCAAGCCTTGAGCAACAAAATAACACCATCCCGACCCAAAACCAAATACTTTGTCGAGACCTGTCGGGTAGCAGAACTCTACTACTCAGGTCTTATTTTCATAGTTTTGGCCGTCATATCTATTGGTTAAGTGGATTATCAGACAGGTTGTGAACACTTTATCCACATTATCTGAAAATAAGAGCGAAGTTGTAATAAACCAGAATGATCCTTTAAAAAGATGAAGCAGGCCGAGTGGAAAGTGAGTACACCAAAAAGGTACGTTATGATGCTTCATCACAAATTGATGAGATTTATCAGTGAGAGAGGATCTGAGGAGGAACTGTCCTTCAGTGTTATAACCACACTAGAACCAGAACCAGGCCAGCAGAGGCTGTCGATGGGTTCATTCCCAGCAGCATGGACCCCACCTATTCAAACTGAGTCCCTCTGTGTAAGAGCTTCAGCTGATTAACTGGAATATGTCATGGAAATGCATCAACATATCAACGGTCCACAGACCGTAGAAAACAGCTACAGCCTTCCACCTCTCCATGGCATCTTAGTCCACATGGCTGTCGGTCTAAAACATGACCTGACCTGAACTCTAACTTGGCAAAAACAAACACCCTCAACTGCTTCATCAGTGGGAGGTGACGTGACAACAGCAGAGAAGTGTGTGTGGGTGGTGGGGGGGATAGGGGGGCAGGGATCAGGAGAGGCATAGGGAGCTGGGGGAGGAGGTGAGGGTGCACACTGGGGTGGGGAGGCCGTAGAAGGAGGGGTCAGTGAAGGGGAAGAGGAAGAGCAGGAAGAGGACGACCCCCATCAGGTAGGAGGAGAGGACGGTGAGGCGTTGGGGGTGCTCCATCGCTGTGCTGAGAGCTGGGAAACCCATGTAGTTACAGAAGGAGTGGCAGAGCACCGGACCCATCAGGTGACCTGCAACACACAGGAAGAGGAAACACCCACACTGGAGGTGACCAGTATACAGCAGGGGGGGTGGGGGGGGGTGCTGGATTCGGCCAAACCATTTGGTACAACATCTTTTGGTTCTGCATAATCAGTGCAGCCTACATAATGTAGAATTAGCTTAATAAAGATTACTTGTAACCATAGATATTTAAATTTTAACCCAGTAGTGCAGTGTCCATTCGGTGCATGCTCGTTCGGAACGGGCCGATTGCCTGGCTTCCGGTATTGCTGCGTTATTGCAGCGTTGTCGGGGGGCGTGTCCGTTCGAAACGCCTGGCCGTCCGGAGTGCGCCGATTGCTCGGCCCCTAGAAGAGCTGCTTGCAGCGCTTTTAAGAGCCGCTCATCGCTCATTGACTCCAGGGAAGTGAAGAAGAGTTTGTTAACGTTGGTATATCCAACACATTCTCATCCCAACTCGTCACATAATGACGCTTTGTCAGACCACTCGGCGTCACTTTTCCGGTCGCACGAAACACGTGCTTAATGTTGTGAATTAAACAAAAACACTTGCTTAGGTTCAGGCAATAAAACCACTATAGTTAGGTTAAGGAAAAAAACAACATGTTTGGGCTTAAAACTGCTACGTTTGTACAGTGAAAATGACAACAAGTACTATCATAAGTACAATTAAGTGTTTATAGAAAAAAGTTGTTCAAAATTTCAGCATAGATGATAATGAAACTAGAATTACCACCTCGAGGTTGTATGCCTCCGCCCACCAGTCAAGTTACAGTTCATGTCTGTCCAAAATGTCATCACGACATCATTTTATCCTAATTCATAATTAGCATATGAATTCTTGAGTTATGGCTAAAAACATGTTTTGTGAGGTCACAGTGACCTTTGACCACCAAAATCGAATCACTTCATCCTTGAGTCAAAGTGGACATTTGTACCAAATTTGAAGAAATTCCCTCTTCCTTGATCTGGATCAATGGATCGATTGAATGATCAACGATCCAGTATCATCGATGCACGGTGAAAACATCGATGCATATCATCATCTTTAAGATACGCCTTTATTTTGAAATTCAAAAGTGGGCTGAGCTTTAAGGTGGAGCAGCAATTCTCATTTTATTGACAACACCAGTACTGACCAGCAACCAGACCTCCAACAACAGGAGGTCTATTCTTATTCTTTTCATTAAAAAGAATAGATTGATTTTCATTTAATTGCCTGGAAGAGTCCAGTAATAAAATTGTTAAATCATATTTTATTTGCTTTTTGTGAGTTAATGTAAATGTAACTGATCCTGTTAAATGGGAATATGATATTGACTCATATCGATCGCAGGCCCTTGAATTGAATCAAAATCATATCCTGGCAGACTTTGTGATATCTGCAAATATCGCATCGTTGTCCAAAGAATCTATAGAATATCATATTGTGATGATCTGGTGATTTACACCCCTACCTCTGGCCACCACTGTCACCGGTGCAGAGGCCACTCATTTGAAACAGATGCTGACTGCTACTCGAGGATTATTG
>CAKAKR010003180.1:16398-31588 GCA_916700685.1 Adelosebastes latens | reverse complement strand
TTATTTACTAATTACCACACGTTTCTGAACCTTTCTCTGTTTAAAATAAATATAAATTATATTTATCATGAAGTTAAATGGCCATTAAAAGGCAAACTCTATGTAGAAAGAAAGGGCTGTCAGCAGCAGCAGAAACACAGCTGACAGGTAGCAGACACGCTCCCGACAGGCAGCTAACTCGCGTCTAGTGTGAACACCCTAGGTGTGCATCACGCAGCCACGACGCGACGTTGCCGTCACGCGAGCCTCATGCGTGCTGTGTGTCCCAGGCTTTATTGCAGCGTTGTCGGGGGGCATGTCCGTTCGAAACGCCTGGCCGTCCGGAGTGCGCCGATTGCTCGGCCCCTAGAAGAGCTGCTTGCAGCGTTATTAAGAGCCGCTCATCGCTCGTTGACTCCAGGGAAGTGAAGAAGAGTTTGCTAACGTTGGTTTATCCAACACATTCTCATCCCAACTCGTCACATAATGACGCTTTGTAAGACCACTCGGCGTCACTTTTCCGGTCGCACGAAACACGTGCTTAATGTTGTGAATTAAACAAAAACACTTGCTTAGGTTCAGGCAATAAAACCACTATAGTTAGGTTAAGGAAAAAAACAACATGTTTGGGCTTAAAACTGCTACGTTTGTACAGTGAAAATGACACCAAGTACCATCATAAGTACAATTAAGTGTTTATAGAAAAAGGTTGTACAAGATTTCAGCATAGATATTGAAACTAGAATTACCACCTCGAGGTTATATGCCTCCGCCAACCAGTCAAGTTACAGTTCATGTCTGTCCAAAATGTCATCACAACATCATTTTATCCTTAAAAACATGTTTTGTGAGGTCACAGTGACCTTTGACCACCAAAATCAAATCAGTTCATCCTTGAGTCAAAGTGGACGTTTGTGCCAAATTTTAAGAAATTCCCTCCAGGTGTTCCTGAGGTATCATGTTGAGAAGAATGGGACGGACGGATCACATCCTGAAAATATAATGCCTCCGGCTAGATTGATCTGGATCAATGGATCGATTGAATGATCAACGATCCAGTATCATCGATGCACGGTGAAAACATCGATGCATATCATCATCTTTAAGATACGCCTTTATTTTGAAATTCAAAAGTGGGCTGAGCTTTAAGGTGGAGCAGCAATTCTCATTTTATTGACAACACCAGCACTGGCCAGCAACCAGACCTCCAACAACAGGAGGTCTATTCTTATTCCCTTCATAAAAAATAATAGATTGTTTTTCATTTAATTTCCTGGACGTAAGCCCAGTTATAAAATTGTTAAATCATATTTTATTTGCGTTTTGTGAGTTAATCGATATGTCGATCGCAGGCCCTTGAATTGTATCAAAATCATATCGTGGCGGACTTTGTGATATCTGCAAATATCGCATCGTTGTCCAAAGAATCGATAGAAGATCATATTGTGATGATCTGGTGATTTACACCCCTAACTCTGGCCACCACTGTGAAACAGATGCTGACTGATACTCGAGGGTTAATGTAATATTTCATGTCCCAAAATGGTCTAGACACTGTTGCAGGAGTTTTTCTTCCCTTATAAGAACAAATTCTTTAGTAATCTTTGGTTTTGGGGTTAAAAAACAATTCAATTTAAAGTTTGGTATTGGCGTCCAAACGTTATCAGTTCTAGGCCAGGACGTATAAACAGAAAATACTGAATTCTGTTGTTAAGTGTAAGACGTAGATGAAAGCTCCTTACCTGTTCTGATGAAGATGAAGGCAGTGTAGGCCCCGAACACTGCCGTGTAGGAGAACTGGAACACTGTTTTAGACCAGAGAAACATGGTTCGTCATCAGCTACTTCCTACGACTGGATCTCACACTGACACACTCTTGACACGTCATTAAACACATCAGTTCTCACCTGCAGAGAGGAAGATCCCCGACAGGCTCCCCTGTCTGAACCTCAGCAGCTCTATCACGTGGTGGAAGTGAGCTGGAGGAGAGAGACGACAACGTTAGAGACATGAATCAGCTGCTTTCTAAACCTTATGAGTCCTTATGAGTGCTACTTGGATTCAAAATTAAATGTATGAAAAGAAAGACACGAAAATAAGAATATTAGTAAATGTGATCGGAAAATCTGAAATTTGAGACCGATCGGCTCAAAATCGGCCGGTTTTGATCGGCTGCTGATCGATTGGTGCGTCTCTAAAAAAGCGTACATCACGGATTTAAAAATGATTGGTAAAAATGTAACAAATTTTGCAGTTAAGCTGCTCAGATTTTATGCTAAGCCCTTTTTAATCAACTAAAATAGATGCTAATTATACTACTCATTCACTTAAGCACCAAGTAACATAATGAATACAATAAATGTGACCCTGGCAGAACTCACCCACTCCAAAGAAGAGGGGGCAGGTGAAGATGGCGGTGAGAGGACCAGCACAGGGCACCAACATGGGCAGCATGCAGGCCCTGAACACCAGCTCCTCTGTTAGCGGAGCCACCACCTGGTTCCTCAACCAGCGCATGTCGCTGAAACACAACGACCAGAACCACGGGTCTGCAGACAGACACAGACAGAGACAGCGACAGAGGAGGTTAAAGCACTTCATTATAGTTCACTGACATGTTTTACCCAAGTCCTTTCTCCTGTGGCGTTTTGAGTTGTGGATATACAACAATTCAAATCCATCTAAAGCATCAACTTGTATGGAGATTTGATCCGAATTTCAAATGGCCCCTTAAATCAGTGATGTCATCAGAGAAAGACAAAAGAGTACACAATCCAGCATGTTGGCTGTCTCACCTAAGGCCACCCGGATCCCATCCATGGAGCTCCAGGGACAGTCCATAGCCAACTGCATGAGAGGGCCCAGAAACAGGACCTGCAGCACACAAGACAGGTTCTAACTTTAGTTGGATTGGACTGATGGGGCTTTCATCACTACTTATGAAAAGATATCTGATCATTTCCACATAAAAGCAATTAAAGAAATGAATCATCATCACAGAAGATTTGTTCCTTACCATGGTGAGCATCAGAGGAAGTATGACGGCAGGAATGAGGCCTTCAAACCGGATCCCCATGAGAGCCAGTAACGACGGGCCAGTCTGACACAAACAAGTCAAAAGAGACAGACTCAGACTGATAAAACAACAGCTAATGTGTCAGACAGCAACATGACACAACAGCACATATATGGCCAAATGAATAAAAAGGAATCCCCAGGTGTTAAGGTCAGCGTTTCTGAGACGTGGACTCACCCTGACACCTGTGAATTCTCTCCATGCCCACACGAAGAGAGGCGACAGGCCCGACACGATGAGCACACTGGTGAAGCGTCTCTTTATCACAGTGGGGTGATCCCTGAGGAAGGACAAGTAAGGACCATAATCATCACCAGCACAGAGGACAGGAGACACAACTCAAGCTGCCACAGCACAGCGGAGCAGCAACGACCTACAGCAGTCAAACACTACCTGCCCTGACATGCTTTGGCTTATGTGCAGAATGTTACACCCAAATTCCATTCAAAAAACTTAATGTTTTAATGCTTCTCCCTAATCCTATGGAGCATTCTCGGTCACTTTGGCATAGCGATGTCGTCCCATCCACCCAATGATTATTTCTTGGCCAGGACCAGTAACTTTCTGGTGTCTCTGCTGGTTGCCTGGCAACAGCTCCAAACCAAGAATAGTCTGCAACATAAACCCCCGTGATTCAACCCCCGGATTGTCGTTTTAACACTTTGTATGGCAAAATCTTTTAAAAGATTAAACATAGACTCCGGCCCCCCCGATAAACAGAAGTTAAATGGGTGGAAGGTTGGATAAAAGATTAATCATAAAAAACATAATCATCTGATTAATTCATACTGAAAATAATTGTTTGTTACCAGGCAAAGTCAGCAGCTGCCCCAGCAATATTTGTCATTGTTTTGTGTTGTTAATTGATTTACAATAATAAATATATACATACATTTGAATAAAGCAGCATATTTGCCCACTCCCATGTTGATAAGAGTATTAAATACTACATTTTGAACAAAATTTGCAATTAATGTGTGATTAATCACGATTAACTATGGACAATCATGTCCATACATGTTACATGTGTAGTATTTTTCAACCCTATTAAAACACCAAAGTTACCCTTTAAGGGTTTTTATTGTTACTTTAAGGTATTTCATGCATTATTTATCAATGGCACAATAACAGTGTTATCATCACATCCATCAAACAGTTAAGAGGTGAACCACAGAGCCTGACTTTTAATAAAAGGACAATATTTGTTCCATATATCAGTGTAAAGTGCACTTTCATAGACTACGCTACTGGAGTAACCCTGCACTATACTAATTTTTAACAGTCTCTTCTGCACTATATTCACTTTTTTAATAGTCGTGTATCACAGTTGTTACTCTGCACTATATTCAGTTTTAACAGTTTTCTTCATCTCCTTGTATTTTTATATCTGGTATATTTTTTTGTTGTACTTTGTACTACTAACTTTTTTACTGCCTTTTTACGATCATGTTTTGCACTATGGAACTGTGATGCTGGAAACTTGAATTTCCCCACAGGATCAATAAAGTATCTATCTATCTATGTGGAAAAACTGGCATGGCCATTTTCAAAGGGGTTCCTTGACCTCTGACCTCCAGATATGTGAATGAAAATGGGTTCTATGGGTACCCACGAGTCTCCCCTTTACAGACATGCCCACTTTATGATAATCACATGCAGTTTGGGGGCAAGTCATAGTCAAGTGACACACACATGATTTTCTGTAATGACTTTAATGTAAAAGCCCCATTGAGCCACATGGACAGGTAGATGTAGTACACCTGTGCTCATAGAGAGTGTGTCTACCTGTGTGTGTCTCACCTGGGCAGGTCACTCCTCCACACGTACAGACTGCCAACATAAGAGCAGGCCAGCAGCAGACAGGACAGCACAGACACCCAGCACAGACCGTCTGGAGGTACGAAGACAACACTGCTGCTGGGTTTCATCTCCTCTGACTCTGACAGAAAGAACTCGTCCTCCGCCATAACAACCTCAAGAGAACGACTACCTAGTCGGGCACCGGGCCGGTCGGTGGACCATCTACCGGAGTAAAACAGCCGCCAACATGTGGCGGAAGATGTCAACAAGCTCCTAACGCTGCTAGCTGGAGGACTAGCTTCAGCCGCGCGCTGTGACGACGTCATCAGATGTTGCTTCTTTTTCCTTCTTCTTCTTATTTGGTGTTTATTGGCAAACCAGCTTAGAGGTGCATTACCACCATCTGCTGGACTGGAGTGTGGAGCAGTAGATTGTGCAGAAACAAAATTTAAAAAAAAAAATAATAATAATAATAATAAAATAAATAATAATAATAAATAAAAAATTAAAATAATAATAATTATTAATAATAATAACAATAATAATAATAATAATAATTCAATTCTCTCCATTATTCCTCTTGCCCTTAAGTAATTAATTAGAAGATTGTGTACTTTCTTAGATGTCTTTCTTAGCAGATTGTAATATTTCCATCATCTACTCCTGATAGCAATTCCCTTCTTTCTTTGTCATATTTGTTGCACTCTATAAGAACATGCTTGACAGTTTCTGGTTTATTACAGTGCGTGCATAGTCCAGTTGGGTGCTTGCCTATTCTATGGAGTGTTTGGTTTAATCCTGTATGTCCTATTTTCTATTTAGATTATAATTGACAGTCTTTAATGCACATTTTTAGATTATAATTAACAGTCTTTAATACACATTTTTGCAAGTTTTTAGATTAAAATTTAGTCTTTATTGCACGTTTTAAGATAATAATTGACAATCTTTAATGCACATTTTTATCTTATAATTCACAATCTTTATTACACATTTTTAGATTATAACTGACAGTCTTTACTGCAAATTTTTGCACAATTTTAGATCATAATTTAAAGTCTTTAATGCACATTTTTAGATTATAATTGACAGTCTTTAATGCACATTTTTAGATTATAATTAACAGTCTTTAATACACATTTTTGCAAGTTTTTAGATTAAAATTTACAGTCTTTATTGCACGTTTTAAGATAATAATTGACAATCTTTAATGCACATTTTTAGCTTATATTTCACAATCTTTATTACACATTTTTAGATTATAACTGACAGTCTTTAATGCAAATTTTTGCATATTTTTAGATTATAATTGAAAGTCTTCAATGCACATTTTTAGATTATAATTGACAGTCTTAAATGCACATTTTTAGATTATAATTGACAGTCTTTAATGCACAGTTTTGCATATTTTTAGATAATAATTTACAGTTTTTATGCAAATTTGTGCACATTTTTAGATTATAATTGACAGTCTTTAATGCACGTTTTTGCACATTTTTAGATTATAATTTACAGTCTTTAATGCACATTGTATACAAATAATACAAAACATTTGATTTATTGGAGTAACATCAGCATGAACTTTATCAAAAGGTTCAAGTTAAATTAATTAAATAGTTTTCAATGAAGACATTTGGACATGTCACGGTAAGAAAAGCATATTTGAGTAACTTTCCCACAGGAAATTTGCTATAACATTACCCACGTGCCTTATTTTCTGGAATCACACAGTTCAAATATGCTGACTCATTTCCAGTTATCAGAATCACACCCTGATGACTATGAGACAGCTCACAAGCTGTTGTCATACCTTATGTTGTTTAAGTTTATGTGATTGTAGTGTCTTTGGATTTCCTTTTTTTGTTTGTGTAAAATTGAAATTGTCACCAGATGGCGCCAAACTAATGCATGTTCAAATCCTATACATGTAATGGCATTCATTATGACTTGGGGTACATATGAGTATCTTATTAAAAGGTGACAATCTGGATTTTTTAAACTGAGGGCAGGATGAAGGCTTTGTTAGTATTAAATGGCAAAGAGATTTCTGATTTTACACAGAAATGTGATTGAGATGTATTTATTTTTATACATTTTTAAATTAATATAATAATTATAATTTATTTTTGCATTTATTTTGTATTTATATAAGATAATGAATAAATAAATAAATACATTTATGTTGCATTCCCTCAAATAATTAATGGCTGCATTTATTTTTGACATTATTTGTGCTACATTTAATTATATTTTGATTGATTTATTTATCAAGTCTTTCATTTATTTGATTATTTATGTATTATTTATTATATTTATGTATTGATTGATTGATTTTTGATTTTGGCAGGTTCCATCCACCATATTAGGATTTGGACTCTTCCAGTGGAGGAGAAAAACGCCTTTGATCTTATAAAAGTGTTGCATTGGTGCATTTTTAGACTGGATGAATCCTTGAAGGCACCAGATTCCCGAATTTACAAGGATCACTTAAAGGCAGCACAATATTCGTGTGACAAGATTTCCTTCTTTCTTTCTCTCTCGAGCCAGAGAGAGAGAGAGAGAGAGAGATGTATTTATTTTCAGTTTTAGTATTTATTCATTTATTTATTCTTTTTTTTTTTACATACATTTTTGTTTTTATTACATAAATAAATATAAATAAATAAAAGAGAAAATTACACAGAAGAGTAAATAAATAAGGGACACAATACAAACATAATAAATAAATAAAAGAGAAAATTAAAGGAAATAAATAAAGAAATAATACAAAGATAATAAATGAATAAATAAATAAGGGAAATAATACAAAGATAATAAACGAATAAATAAATGAATAAATAAATAAATACATTTATTTATGTTGCATGTTCTCAAATAATTAATGGCTGCATTTATTTTTTTTATATTATTTGTGCTACATTTAATTACATATTTTTTTATTTATCAAGTATTTTATTTATTTTATTATTTATTTATTATTTATTTATTATTTATTTATTTATTTATTTGTTTAGTTAGTTATTTATGTATTTATTTATGTATTTATTTATTTATTTATTTATTATATTTATTGATTGATTGATTTTTAATTTTGGCACGTTCCGTCCTCCATATTAGTTAGCTAAAAGCGTCAATTTTTTTGTAAATGAAGATTAAAAGGCATCCCATCAAGGTGGAGGGTGAAGTGTTGCCTTGGTGCATTTTTAGACTGGATGAGTCCTTGAAGGCACCAGATTTCCGAATTTACCAGGATCACTTAAAGGCAGCACAATATTCGTGTGACAAGATTTCCTCCTTTCTTTCTCTCGATCCAGAGAGAGAGAGAGAGAGAGAGAGAGAGAGACGTAGGCGTGCCATCGGTGCTTGTCTGCTGTTATATCCTGCAGGAATGAACGCGTCTCAGTCTCCGGTGTAACATGAACGGAGGATGATATCCTGCACTTCTTCTTCATCATCTTCTTCTCTCCTCTTCTCCATCTTTACGCATCCCAGGCCGCACAGGGACTGACAGGAACCTGCACCGAGAAACACACAACCAGCATCCAAAACCACCATCCAGAGGAGGAATTACGCACAGATCCATTGGCAAACATCAGCGGGTACAGGCCTGTTTATTTGATTTTCCTCTCTCCATCACCTGTCTCTTTATTATAGCATCCACACACACAGAGGAGCAGATGGCTGCAGACAACAGCTGGCCTGTTGTCTCCTCTTTTTATTCTAGGGCATGGATGGATGGAGGTTAAAGTCACCTTTTTTTTAATTTGTGGACTGTTGACACCTTTTATTCGAGCTGAATCTATTTATGAGGTAAATTGATTCGGGTAAGTGATGTCAAAACTGTTGTGAAGTGATGCAAAAAAAAAAAAATGGGAGTTTTATTATTTCCCTTTCCATCATCACTGCTGCTGCTGCTGCTGTATGGATGGATGGATGGAGGTTAAAGTCACCTTTTCTTTTTATTTGTGGATTGTTGACACCTTTTATTCGAGCTGAATCTATTTATGAGGTAAATTGGTTGGGTAAGTGATGTCAAAACTGTTAAAAGTGATGCAAAAAAAAAAAATGGGAGTTTTATTATTTCCCTTTCCATCACTGCTGCTGCTGCTGCTGTATGGAAGGTGTGTTGATGATGATGGTGATGTGTGTTGCAAAAAAAAAATGGGAGTTTGGGTGGTTTGGTTGGGATGCATTATATTAAATGGGCTTATAATCATTGATATAGACTTCTGGATTATGTAAATTTGCATTGCTGATTAAAGATTCGTGGCTGCTAAAGTGGAATGACACAAGGTTGATATGATGCAGTAACAGTTTGATTAATTACATGGTTTCATGGCCTTATGGGAACACTGTGGCATGTTGGGTGTTTTATTATTTCCCTTTCCATCACTGCTGCTGCTGCTGTTGCTGTATGGAAGGTGTGTTTGTGCGTAAAGAGGGTGTGTGTGTGATGTCTTCCCTATATGTGTTGTCTGTGCGGTGGAATCCCCCTGTGTACAACCACCAGCCTGCATTTTTATTTATTTATTTATTTAAAAAGGATCCCCATTAGCTGATACCAATGGCTTCAGCTAGTCTTCCTGGGGTCCGAAATCAAGTAATTTACCACATACATACTATATACAACATCATATTTGTGTTACACTAATAACACATTTTCAAACATATATAAATTTCAAATTCATACACAATCTTCCACAACCATTTAGCCTCAAGGCCCATCATCATCAGGGAAAAGGAACAAAAGAAAAACCATACATGACCAACACTGGACTATCGATCAGCTGCTTAAGTAATGTATTCGTAGATGGTATTTGAATGAGGATTTGTTAGAGGCATGATGGCCACAATGCTCTGTTTATGTCATCAAAAATGAGGAAGAAATAATAGATTTCTCATTTTTTTTAGTCCTATTTCAAGTAAAAGCCTGTTAATGGCCAAATCCGATCAGGTTACTCCATCATCATGTCTCAATAGAGAGAGAGTATAGAAGGAGGAGTAGCCTGTACAGCGTGGCCCTGTGAAAACGCAATCCGCTGCAATCCGCACAGACAGAGCAGGAATAATAAAGAGGAGATATAGAGGCCATGTTTGAATCATCTGGACCAGAAATGAGGCATTTTTTCTGGCGCATTAACAGTTTCCTAACAATATATTCCCTGCTTCTAGATGCTTCTGTTTCAGGAGGAGAGAGGATTTTAGTGGGATGGTCAAAGAGCTCAAAATGGCACTAAAAGTAGTAGCAGTGCTTGGATGTTATTCATGATCCAGCACTATTATATATAGAGTTTGCTGAGTAATGAGTCATATTTGTAAGCTTGCTTGGGAAATGACAGTTTTTAAGGCATATGGGCCTAAACATAGATCTCCTTGGCGATGCTACTGTTGTGATAAAAAGAGTCAGGCTGATGCAGATATGTGAGGCCAAAATATGTAAAAAAAACAAAACAGATGGTACAGTCGTTGTCATCCCCCCTTCTGCATTAATGGATATGATGCAGGTTATTAATTAATATTTAATGTAGAGGTGATCTAAGTGGATGCCCGTGTATAAGACAGCTGTTATAACCGGAGGTGATTTATCCGGACAAGTTTGGATAAAAATGCATTTATTTATAATCTTACTCAGAAATTTAGCATTTGAAGTCGTTGCATTTACATGTATGAGCCGAAAATAACAGTCAGATGTCGGATTAAAGAGCCTATGTGACTTTTGAAAAAAGAAATAACACAATATTCCTCTTACGAATGAAAAGTTGTATTAATTCACAATAAAAACACACCTTTGTTCAATGCAATACAATCAGGGGTTTTGCTGCTACAGTCTTACCTGGTCTGGTCTGACCAGTGGCTTATGGTGGCTAATGTTAGCTGCCAGCTTTAGATAGATATTGCTGTATAACTGACATTACTGAGTCTGTGCAGCGCGCTGAATTGAATCTTCTCTTCTTGTACGACTATTACGCTACGTTTTTAGCATAAAACTGCCAGGCTAACTTTAAAGGAGCAGTGTGTAGGATTTAGTGGCACCTAGCAGTGCTCGGTTGCAGATTGCAACCAACTGAATACCCCTTCGACATCGGTACCACGATGCGGCGGTCCGACGTGCTGCTGCACTCAGTACGCTGTAACGTACTGGGTGCTGCGTTGTACGGACACATTACGCACACGCCAGGTTCGTTCCCATCCAGACTGCAGTGATTGTTTTTAATAAATCTTGTTATCCATCGTTTTACTGCTTAAGAACATTACGTTCTTGTCGCTGATCTTTCTCCGAGACATTGTAATACTCCCACACGGCCAATTGCGACAGGGACCGACCGCAAATAAGCAACACAACATTTAGCTGGCGAAAAATTTATGCAACACAACAGATAAACATCGGCTACTGCCATCGACGAATGTCGAATGTTGCAGCCAGCAAGGCAAATATCTGCCGATACCGATGTTCAGCCGATAAATCTGTGCATCCCTAACAGTAACGGTAGGTAACTAATACTATCTGTAGCTGTTGCAGAAGCAGAAGTTGTCGTAGTTTTAAGGCCTATAGCATTAGCACCAGTAATAGTATAGTAGAGGAAGTATTAGTAATAGATAGATAGATGGATAGATAGATACTTTATTGATCCCAAAGGAAATTTAGGAACTAGTAGTAGTAGTTTTAGCAGTAATAGTAACAGTATCACCAGTGAGCAGAGTAATATTAGTATATTATTAGTAGTATAACTAGTATATTAGTAGTATTATGGTACTTAAGTATGATTAACAGCAGTGATAGTAGCATTAGCCGTAATTCATCAAATCAATAGTAGTAGTAGTAGTAGTAGTAGTATTAGCAGCAGCAGTAGTAGTAATAGCATCAATAATAGTAACAGTATCATTGTAGCAATTGGCCTAACAGTTAGAAAACCTGTAGCAATAAGGACTCAGTATACTTCAAAGGAACTAGAACAGTATTTAACTCTGTTGAACATCATTGTGATAACAGCGGTTTCTATAAAGATCTTGCAACAGAGGAAACACAAGAAAAAAAGAGATATGATGCAGTTAAGCCCAGCGTATGGCCACCATAAAGAACTGGTTAAAGACAGATACTAACTGCCCAGCATGGAGAGAATTTGATTCCAAAACTACAATAAGAACACCCTGATCATATAAAAATGTGTTATGGTTTGTTAGACAAATGCATAATCACAGTCTCCAAAACCACAGCTTCAAACAAGAGATTTTTTGCATGTGTTTGTGTGACAGAGAGATGAGGTAACACTGTAGCAGCCCACCTGTCAGGCTCTTATGAAGCCCGAGGGGTCAAACTGAGAGGAGGTGAGCCTACAATAACACAAAAAAGACTAAAATAACACAAAAACAGTTTGAGCTGCGGGTAAACTGTTTCTGAAGTGGTTCTTTGAGCTTGCCTGATATCAGACAGAATTGCCAACTCAGTTTCCATCTTCAGTCTGATATTACCTCCACTCTAACCGGTTTCCGTTGGGGGGATTCAATTTTCCTAACCAGTCACTAGAGACCAACGTATCCACTTGATTTAACGGTATTTTAAGTCAACACTGATGCGTAGCCGCTGGTTTTGCTGGGGTTTTAAGAGTGGAGCAAAGCGATACTGAATTGACCCAGGTCTTGCACGCCGTAGCGAGTGATGCTGCTGTATGGGTTCTACTTATTTGTCCTTTGCGGAGGGAGCTGGGCTCGTCTGTAGCTTTTTGATGGACACCTTGAGACAGCAGTAGAGACTGAGTTAGGTGACCTTTAACCTTGGTGGGTGGACTTTTCTAAAGATTGTAGCCAAACTCCAACACGGTGACATCGCTACGAAGAAGTCCATTGTTAAAGATCCATTTACAGACTTCCACTTCTTGCTTCAGCTTTGACCTACTGTGGTGGTGTGTGTACACAGTTTTCCAATGGGTACAATGCGGGATTATTAGTAACATTTCAGGTGTACTCACTTTCAGTTTGACCTCCATCTGATCGTCTGACTGAATCAGACTTTGTTGTAGCGCAGCCCAGTCGCACAGCAGTTTGTGAAAATGTATTGATCCGTGTACATAAACATGAATATCATATATTTTTCATGATGGTCAGCACAAAATCAATTCGTATGTAATCCACGTAATTGTGAACCGGGAAATATAAAGAGCAGCAAACGCCGTGTAGGGAGGAGGTCAGGGTGGATGGGTGGGTCAAAGAACACCAGACTTTCGCCCAGAAGACCGCTGTTCGTGTCCCATGTTAAAACACAAGTCAAAGTTGATTTATCACATAACTTTTGTACTTACGTTACGGCACTTCCGGTGTTATTTAAACCCAAACTGCGATCTTTTCCTAAAGTTAACGAAGTAGTTTGTTGCCTAAGCCTAACCAAGTCGATCTTTTCCTAAACCTAACTAAGTAGATTTATTTTGAAAAGACTGGAGCGGAAATTGATACGTGTTGTGTCACATGTTGCTGGACATTTGTAGGAAAAAGCATGAAAAGTACGTTGTTGAAAATTGTGCTGAGCGTCACGAAAAGAAAGGGAAATTGTGTCTATGTACACGAATCTAATAGATTAAATTTCGTGACTATTTCACGAACTGTTATGAGACTGTGTTGAGTAGCGATGTCACCCAGATGTCAGTAATTAACTTGAGTGAGTGAGTACAGCGTTATCACAACTGATGGACAAAAATATGGCCCAAGTTAAAAAATGATGTCATAAAAGAAAACTCACATAAGACTATAAAATTTAAGATTTGCTCTAACAGCACTCCAAATCTAAAAGAAAAATGTCTAGCTCACTTTCACTTCACTTTCCCACAGGAAATTTGCTGTAACATTACCCACGTGCCTTATGTTCTGGAATCACATAGCTCAAATATGCTGACTCATTTCCAGTTATCAGAATTACACCCTGATGACTATGAGACAGCTCACAAGCTGTTGTCATACCTTATGTTGCATAGCAACAGGCATGATATAACCATATGATGTAACATATACCTCATGCCACCGAGCTTGTAGCTGATCTTTGAGTTGTGAAATCTCACCACCCAAATACTTGTGGAGTCATTGGTGTCAGTCAGAAACCCTGTCCCCCATGAGCAAACTGATTGTCCCTCCATAGATATCAAATATCAGAACAAAACCCTGGTAGTGACCTTCACAGAGCCAGGATTTGGCCGGTACTTTGGCTGTTCTGTCAGCTGTTTGTGTCTCTAGTTGTGTAGAGCTTAATGATGAGAAGAGAGAACAAAGGTGAGAGTCTTAAACATTCCCTTTCACTTTCATCTGCACTGTCAGTGTCAGGCCTGTCTGCAAACAGGGTCATGTGAACTGGCCTTCTTTGATATTCAAATAGACCTGATGAGCGCTACAGGTGCTCTTTGTCTGTCCGTCTGAGCGTTTCCCGTTCCTCTCTCACTCTTTTTTCCTCATTTTCTATCGCCTTACTGCATCCTAGACAGCCGGGCTATTTAGGAGCAGACAGGACTGCAGGACCCATACTCCATCACAGCATAGCAGCAGCCACACACACACACACACACACACACACACACACACACACACACTAACATATCTCCGTTGCTAGATGCATAATATCAAATGGGCTTATAATCATTGATAAAGACTTCTGGATTATGTGAATTTGAATTGAGCGTACTGATTAAAGATTCGTGGCTGCTAAAGTGGAATGACACAAGGTTGATATGATGCAGTAACAGTTTGATTAATTACATGGTAGCATGCCCTTATGGGAACACTGTGGCATTTTGGGACACTTTCTGTTTAACATCGTGTGCCCATTTCATACAAAACACACAAGAGCGACTAGTTTGTGTATAAAATTAAGTGAGTAATCCTACAAAGTAGCTAACTAGGATGCTACAGACTATATCAGAATGTAAACAATGACAATATGAATTATAATATTTCCATTTTGTCCAATACTTTATGACCAAATACCTTTGACCAAACTAATGACATCATCATCAGCATCTTTAGCCTACTTTGTGTTTAGTGCTTATTAGCAGATGTTAGCATGCTACCAATCTAAACTAACATTGTCATCGTTAGCATTTAGCTCAAAGCACCACTATACATTTATGACAAAAAGTCTTTGTTGCAAACTGGAGTTTGGACATTTACCAGGCAAGGAAGGTCTAATAAAAGACTTTATCAAGTTGCGTTATGGGAAATGTAGGATTCAGTGTTTTGGGGCTCGTCGCAGGATATCAGCCTCTGTTTCATCAATTTTGCCATTATTTTTTTTACATATATTTCTCGAGACAAGTCCCCCTAATGTTTTTTTGTGTTTAGTGCTAATTAACAAGTAAG
>CAKAKR010003180.1:0-15286 GCA_916700685.1 Adelosebastes latens | reverse complement strand
TTAGCATGCTGGCATTTAGCTCAAAGCATCACTATACGTTGATGACAAAAAGTCTTTGTTACAAACAGTTTGGAGTTTGAAAGACATCGACAGTTACCAGGCAAGGAAGGTCTAATAAAAGACCATATCAAGTTGCATTATGGGAAATGTAGGATCCAGTGTATTGGGGCTTGACGCAGGATATATCAGACTCTGTTTCATCAATTTTGCCATTATTTTTTTAATAGGCAATATTTCTTGAGACAAGTCCCCTATAACGGTACAGCTACATCAATCTCATTTACACGTCGCAATTTTCGTCACCATTTTTCATAGATGTAGCCTGGTAGAAAGCTAGCTATGTGAGATGATGATGTCCCTATTCAACACCAGACCTTGAGGGTGAAAGACAGAGGTCTGGAACTAGGTTTGATTTCATAAATATCAATAAATAAACTTTCAGTTAAACCCTTAAAAGACCAGTGTGTAGGATTTAGTGCCATCTAGCGGTGTGGTTGCAGATTGCAACCAACCGAATACCCATCCACTCACCCCTCCCTTTCCAAGCGTGTCGGAGAACTACGGTGGCCTTCAGGTAACGTAAAAATGTGAAAGACTCTCTCTAGAGCCAGAGTTTGGTTTGTCTGTTCTGGTCTACTGTAGAAACATGGCGTAACAACATGGTGGACTCAGCAAACATAATAATGACTATTATATTCCATTTCTCTTAATAGATCACCCTAAATCCCACAAACCGGCCCTTTAAAAGTGTTGTGGGTGAATTTAAGAAAAACAATGAATGGAGCCAAATGTAAGCAGAAAGAGAAAAGTGAAAGAAATGGAAGGAGTGGAGGCTGGATTTGGTGATGGGGGGAGGGTAACAGAATCGTTCATAACACTGGCTTGTAGGATTTGTACAGTCAAGTGTTACATAATGTGGAACAGACATGCTCTCTGGCTCTGTCATGCTTTCAGATATGAAAACATACCCAACAAATCTGTGTTGATTTGCTGTTTCACACTGTTATACGCTTGATTAAAAATACATCTGCCCCTTATTGTTACATTTTAATTTGATGTAATAAGTCCATAACCCTCTCGCTGTCTCAGTTCCAGTGACTAAGAATACACATGAAGAGGAAAATCTTTATTTAAACAGGTTGAAGAGGAGAAATAGTGTGATGAGATTTGTCACGAGGCCATAATTCACCGCAGAGTTCATTTGTCAGTCGGAGTATATTTAGCTCTCCGTTCATTTGTTTCTGAAAGAGACATATTTGACTCTTCCTTTCTTTCTTTCTCTCTTTCGTCTTTCTTTCTCTCCCACACACTCCATACACACTCGCCCATCCCCTGCAGTGGGCGGTTAGAGAGAGTGAATGCTAGGGAGTGGAGGAGAGGGAAGCCAGAAAAAGAAAAGAGGACAACAAATGTCCAAGAAAAACAGGATGGAGGGGGAATGTTGAGCCACAATATCAAAACCAATGATATGATAGTATGCACATTTTGCATCCTAAAATGGTCCTGCCACCAAGAATAATGTGAAATCTGGACCAACAAACGGAATGAAATAGTAGTCAGTGGCATTTGGCAACTGACACTGAAAGAAGCTGTTGTTTTTATCATTTTCTTATACCAAAAAATCCAAACTGCATCTTATCCATCATGGATATCTTCATGGAATTTGAGAGCAATCTCAAACTTTTTCATGTCAAGGACCTCCAAAATGGATGTCCAACAGACCACAGAGCATGGATGTATATGAGAGGTTGAGTCCTGTGCTTTTGCCCTGCGTGTTAGTAAATAGCTTACAACTCCATTAAGTTCTGTTGATGTCATGCTACTAGCGCTACTAGCTACTGGCCGATAGCCGGTTGTTTGGGAACAGAGACGTTAATACATCCACCACGGTACAGGCTGACAGCATACAGCCCATGGGTGTATTAGAAGATAATAAAAGTGTTGAATTACAGCCAGTATATCCATTATTACAGCCGCATACAGCTAACAGGAAGCTGGCAGAACCGTATATGTAATATGAGCGTGCAGGGCAGTGCAGTCCTGTTGGGTCTGACGCACGTTCATTATGCCGAGGAAAATAACTCTGGATTCAGCTATTAGTGAATTGGAACTTTTAGGACATAATGATTTAAATGAGGGATATTTAAGTGTTCCTACTTGGAAGTTGATTTACCTCTGACCTACAGACGTCTCTTTATACATTCATAGCTATGGACTCTTGGTGTTTTCAGCTAAACTTCTGACTTTATTCTCATAATATTACGACTTTTTTTCCTCGTAAACTTCTGACTTTATTCTCATAATATTACGATTTTTTTCTCGTAAACCTATGACTTTATTCTCGTAATATTACGACCTTATTCTCATAATATTACGACTTTTTTTCTCGTAAACTTCTGACTTTATTCTCATAATATTACAATTTTTTTCTCGTAAACCTATGACTTCATTCTCGTAATATTATGACTTTATTCTCGTAATATTATGACTTTATTCTCGAAATCTCAGATTTTTTGATTTTTTCCTCAATGTGGCCCTAATAATCCGTCGTACAATGGAACTTAAAACAGGTTTAGGAAGTTCTCTTTTTGAGCGCCATCTAGCTCATGGACAACAGATTTTACAGCTGCGAATTCAGCTTTTATAGCAGCACTGAGGAATTTATTGCTTCAATGGACTACATTTACCATAAAAGAATATCAACCAATATTGAATTTATTAACTCTTAAATAACTATATTGGTTTTGGTTTTAAAAAAAAAATCACTGTATTAGACTGCTGTGATCCAGTGTGTTATTGTTGCGTGGTTTTAGTTCGTGTTCTTGTTGCGTGGTTTACAGGGCGGTGTTATTTGCAGTGTGTTGTGTTGTGTAATACTGTGTGTGAGTGTGTTTAGCATGAGCACCATCAGCACCATCAGCAGCAGCAGCAGCAGCCGTGCCTACCACAGACCCTCCAGCCACTCCACTCTGCTCCTATGGACTGCATTCCCTTTATCTATTTCTCTCTATTATTCTCTCCTTCCTTTGTCTTCCTTTGTCAGACAGCTTTTCTTTGTTTCACTCTCTCTCTCTCTCCCTCCCTCTCTCTCTCTCTCTCCACCCCCAGGATGTGGCTGTGGGTTGATTAGAAAATGCGTGGCACAGAACAGGCAATCCATCACCCTGCCAAAGCCCGCCATTTCCGCGCATGCGCTTGCTCCTCTTCCTTATTTCCCTCCTCTCTTCATCATCCACACAGATCGTTCAAGCTTGTGTGTGTCTGTGTGTGTTTTTTTTTCTCCAAGAGACCAGCAGCATCTCACATCTGCCCCTCCTTTCATTTCTTTCCTTCACCTCTCCTTGCCCTTCAAACCCACTCCTCCTCCTCTTCCTCCTCTCGTTCCCACCTCCCGATCCTCCTCCTCCTCCTCCTCCTTCTCGTCTACATCCACTCATCCACCCATGGCAGCCATGCCTCTTTTGCTTTTATAGATTATCCTTATGGTAATTCTGTTCAGTTAGATCATTTACAGTGCAGAGACTGAGAAGAGTACTGAAGAAGAGGGGGGATGTTACACGTTTGCAGTGAAATATTTATTAACCACATAATCAGACAGGAGGTTGATCATTTCTGCCATTTTGCTGTGGTGATATCTACTTTTTTAAAGCTGGCAAATCATCTTTATATTGAAAACCATTGACGGACCTTGACCATTGGACTAAGACCTTTTATCCTATAGGTCAGAGACATTCACAGAGCTGTTTGTTTTATACCTGTACACATTTTTCTGTGTAACAGTTACATATTTGTTTTACATTTCAAATCCTCTCCTGATAAAATTTGGATCAACCAATAAGCATGTGTGATATACGCAGGTTTGCACAATGCTTGCAGAGATATTTTATCTTTGGAGAACCATAATTACAAAAGACAGTCACCTGAATCAACATGTACACAACCACAGCTAAAAATCTGGTTACAGAGTTGTGAGCCGCTGGTTCCTGAAGTAATTTTCATCACTGTAAATTCCCATTTCAAAGTTTTTTCTCTAAAAAGAACCTCAGGAGTCTCATGAATAATTTATTAATACCATATGTTTATGTTATGGTTTTAATAATCTAAACTTTGTTTCAGAGCATAGACTGTATAATAAAAGTAGTCACCGTGACATCACCCATTGGTGTGTGGACTACCATTTTGATGCCTCGAGTTTGTCACTTTGGCCGTCGCCAGCTTGTTTTTTTGGAGCCAGAAGTGGCGCGAGAGAGTGGAGCTGGCTGGAGCAATGATCAGCAGGGCCTGCAACTAACGCTAGCACTACCTAGCTAACTTGGTTAGCAAGTTGCATCCGTAATTCACGTTAACTTTGATATTAATTAGGGGTGCTAATTTTGGCGATTGAAAAACATGCCTAAAACAAAATGAAGGTTACAACCAAACACTGTCGCTGAAAAACATTGTGGTAGCAACGCCGTGGTAGTGGCCATGAGTTTTTCCTCGCCGAAATTTTGCACAAGTTTGGAGCGTTATTTAACTTCCTTCACGCCAAGCTAGTATGACATGGTTGGTACCGATAGATTCCTTAGGTCATTAGGAGTCATATGATACCAGTATCTTCACTCTAGCCCACTACCCTGCGCCCGCTACAACATATGAAAGATTGATTGCGTTAATGCGTTAATGAAATTAGTCAGTATTATCACGTTAACTTTGACAGCCCTTATTAGGAGAGGAAAAAGTCAGAACGGTGACTCCCTAATCCCTAAGTTTCCTAATACAGAAGATGAAGTTTGGCATTTCGATTTTAAGATAAATCATTTTGAGGCTATAAATACACATTTCTTTTTAAAGGGCCCTGGAAGTTCCCCACAATCAATACAGCATTCTGCCACTAAGAGGAAGCCCCCTTTTTCTATTTCTTCCTCTTCCAACTCCCCTCATTTGCTTCTGTCCACCCAGCTTCCCCTGAGTCCACTCTGCCTCCACCTCTGCATCGCTTCCACCGCTCAATATCCAGCCAGGGCAGCAGAGAGCCCGGGTAATGAAATGGCCACTGGCTGCCTGAATCTGCCTTCTGCCATCCGTCATCTGATTATGAGGAGGTGTTCTCCTCATCGGGCCCCATCACATGGACAAAATTCAATCACGTCTAATAACGACGCGCGGTTCACTCACTGCTAGTGTAGTCCGCGTGGGCTAGTTATGTGTGGACGGTGATCTAAAAGAAGGGCTGTTCCTTATTGCTGACAGAGACACAGGAAAGGAAGAGGAAAGCATCCAAACATGGGATAGTATTTTCAGTATTATTACGTTCACATTCCCAGTATGATTATCTAATCTGCTCAAAGGGAGAACAAAGCTTGTAGGGCTTTGTCATGCTTTCGCGCTGCTCGCATTCCACCGTGTAGGTGGTCTCGCCCACTTTTGATTAATAATAGGCTTGAGTATTAAGAACTGGTTTGGAACCTGTGTGCAGAGACGGGGGATTGAGCTTTGTTTGACTTGTGTAAAACGAATGTCAAAATGTCCACATAGTGACTCATACCGTATGTGGTAGAAACGATCCCACTCTTTTTAGCATAACATTCATATTTCCTCTACTCTCTCTCTCGTCAGTTAATTAAATGCTTGTCATTGACATTTTGTTGGTGTATTATGGATTTCTGTTATCAGAAAATTGTATGTTGAGTCCAGGGTGTTTTAATGCCAAGCCCTAGATTGATTTGACAGGACTGCAATCAAAAGCATTGTAATAAAACGCTATAGCAGAAATGAAAGGTAGTGATCGTGAACCTCAGGACCTCCTGGGCTCCCTTAACAATCTTGGATAGGACAGTTTGTCAGTTGATGGTTATCTGGTGGTTAACTGTAAGAGTCCGTGAGGGAGACATGCTTTCTTGTTTCCAGCACTCTTCTCTTGGCTCCATATCGCTCGCCAGAAGTCACATAGTGTAAATCATCACCACGGGTAACAGGGTTCATAGATAGGTATCAGTTTATCTGCCTTTGTGGAAAAAAGCTGGATCGCTTGCGACCATCCAATCATATTAGCATGGGCCGGCTGTTCTGTTGAGGCCCTGGGTCAGCAAACTGAAAGCACTTCAGTCGCATAAAGAGGATGACAATTACCAGAAGAGCCAATGTCACAAAGACTGGAGCTTGGCCACCCATCCTGAGCTGCAGCATTAACACACATTCAGCCAATTGTTCCTCAATTACATTTGTTGGCTATTTTGGGGGGTTTTCACACAGATGCAAAAGTAAAAGACTGGAAATGACAGATATACCAGTATGGCCAATATTGGTGTTTGATCCAGAGTAGCTTTGGGACAATGACCCGCATCATTGCGCCCAATTGGCAAATAAAATCAAGTACTGAATCAATGTGTATTGCAAGAAGTAGTGGGGGAAAAAAATCGATTCACCTATGTATTGCAATTCTTTTTTAACGATTTTGAAATCTATTTTTTTAATGCCAGAATCAATATATTTGCTTCATTTAGGTCTAAGTGGAGGTAGAAGGAAGTTACCGCTTTCATTGTTTCTATGTAGTCTGAGTAACGTGACGTCATATCCGTTCCGTATCCGTCAACCAAAACAAACCACAGCGAGCCAAAACAAGAAAGCAGAAAACGTTGGAGGGTCCACGTGGATACGACCTGCACCCTCACATTTTAAATCCAACATGGTAAACACTACACATACAGTAAAGTATGGAAACACTTTGGGTTTCAGGAAAAACAGAGCTAGACATCATGGCTAAAGCTGCATGCTAACTCTGTCATGGACAGGAAACGTTATTGTATTGCGGTAACGTGCAGTCAAACCGGCCGTCCCTCTCATCTCCGTGGTTCAAAAGTACCTGTTGAAACATGTGGGTGATGTCATTATGACCTCATTTCTCCACAGTCCATGGTTGTACTGTAATTAATAATGATGCGGATGTAAATTAGTCTTTACAAGCTGGGTGATTATGATGTGTTTTATATACGAAACCTGTTAAATAAGTTTAACCCCCCCAAAAAAGATTAATATGGATGTTTATGATGCTGTAATGTGAATGTAATGTAAATGTAACTTTTCCTTTTTTTACTTACAGTCTAATGTTGTGTGTATTTCTGTATAGAAAGTAGCTAGCTAGAAACATACATGTCTTTGAGCAACAGTTGAAACTGGTATTTTCCCAACTTTCATTCCTTTTTCGCTACCAAAACTTGTATCATCCAGTGTTTTATTCTGACATTCAATTGAGTTTCTTCATCAGTAATAAAACATTTTCTGACTCTCTCTCTCTCTCTGAACCCCATCCTCCCCTCCCCAGCAGCGAGCCCCAGTTGTGGCCGGTGGGCATGGTTTTGGAGGGTAGCTCAGAGGCGCTGTGTCCCCCCCCATCTCTGGAGCTGCGCCCATCCTGCAACAAGAGCCAGCCCTCGCCTCCTCTGGGCTCAAGCTCGCAACCTCACGACGGAGTCTTCCCTGAGGACAAGGAGCCCGTCAAGTACGGCGAGCTCATCGTCTTGGGGTGAGATACTGAAGAGCCGTCTCTGCTGATGTACATTGTTTCAAATTAACCTCAGTGTTTGAAATGAGACTGTAAATGTAAGAGTAGTTGTTCAAACACTAAAGGTTTCAGCAAAGTCAGACCAATGGCATCTTGACAAGTCCCCTGAGATACAATTGATAAATGGACAGATGTACATAATATTTTCTACTTACCCATCATCCATGGATCTATTACTGATGGTCTAAGTGGTTGGAGAGCCTCTGTAGGTCTTTGTGTGTGTTTTGCATGAGTCCATGCAAATGCCTGTTTCGTCTTTCCAGTGAACAAAGCAAAACCTGTGGTCATGTTTTGCACATGCAGTTCTGTGTAAGACTATATTTAAGTATTCAAACACACACAAGACTTTCAACCAGGAGACCGCTGTTTGTGTCCCGTGTGAAACTAAAAGTAATGTTGACATATTTTGTCACGTCAGTCTTTAGTCACATGACTCGTCGGTATCATCAGTCCTGTGAGTCAAGTGAGTCCCATGAGTCACTATCACGTGAGTCGTTAGTATTGTCAGCCCCGTGAGTCCCATGAGTCACTAGTCAGTGAAGTTAACAACAACCCCGACCGTTTCCTAACACAAATTAAGTGGTTGTGTTGCCTAAACCTAACTTCCTGTGAAAACGGAAGTTTATTTTGAAAGGACACTATGCACGTAACCAGCGTATATTGACAAGCGGTCTATGGTCCATCCCAAAGTAACACGAGAGGGGTACCCCGAGGGACACTGATCAAGCGGCGGTATTTAATGAGTTGGGAGTGACAAAGTGTTGCCTTATCAGATCCAGGAGTAGTCATGTGTGGCGTTCCACAGGGTCCAATCTTAGGACCCTTACTCTTCCTAATTTATGTATAAATGACACAAAATCTGCAAATCATTGTGATCTTTTTCTGTATGCTGACAATCAAAAAGTTGTCCCAAAGACACCAGCATAGGTATAATACTAGGCATAGGCCTAAGATGTGGTACTTTTGGATCTAACTCGTTGACCTAATTGTCGGGATCTATTACAGTTTTAAAAAACTGGTGTAAAAAACTACGTGGTAACAGCAGTCTGTGTTGTTGTCTTGATTTGGGGCAGGCCAGGACCACTATGGAAATAATTTATTTTAACTTTAGTGTTTTTTTAGTGTCGTGCCTCATTTTGATGCATCACATCACATGATTTGACTTGATTTCATTTGATTTGAAACTGCGTCCTTCATCATTGGGAAATAGTAAATACTCATCATTGTGTGGTAAGTAAATTGAAAGTTTGGACAATTGTGAATCATCAGTGTGAGTCATAATGTTTCATCATCACTGACAGGTGTAGTGTTGAATAACAGCACTTAAGGCAAAGCGTTACACTGTGGGAGTTTTAGTCCAAAGTAGTTGATACCACATTTTAGTTTTCCGGTTGGAATTTTGAAGCCAGTATATGGTGCTGGCATTTTACTCTTATAATTTGGACAGTCCAATAAAATATTAGGGGGGGTGTAAAAACTATAAGTACAAGATGAGGAAACACATTTATTATCAACTGAACCCAGTTATTAACATTATCACAATGTCTTATGCTTCACAGGCACAATGGGTCGCTGGCCAATGGGGACAAGGGTCGCAGAAGAAGTCGCCTGGCGCTCTACAAGAGACCTAAAGCCAACGGGGTCAAACCTGACGTTATCCACAATGTCTCAACCCCTCTGGTGTCAAAGGTCAGATCACAGCACCGATCATTACAGTTTAGGTTGTCATTCAAACTGACGAGGTTTTTCCCTGACCCAGGGAGAAAGGACGCTAAATGACATTAGCATTTAGCTCAAGCACTGCTGTGCCTAACTGTATTGTATATATATATATATATATACACCTTAACATCAGATGATGTCACTCCATCATAACAATAACTCAGCTGATAAAGTGATATCAGTCATTTTAATGAGAGCGGGGGTGTTGAAATGTCCTCTGGGTAGATTTTCCTGGAGGCCAGACCTTCAGCTCTCCTTGTCATGTGACCTGGATAATGTGTTTTCCGTTGGCAGGCACTCAGCAACAAAAGCCAGCACAGCATCTCCTACACACTGTCACGGAGCCACTCTGTCATTGTGGAGTACACCCATGACACCAACACAGACATGTTTCAGGTCAGTGTCTGCACACACACACACACACACACACACACACAAGCATGCACGTGCATTGGTGCTATGCCAACTCAACATTTTAGCTGTGACCTACTGCATAAAATAGGACGTTGGAAGAAAAAAAAGAGAGGCATGTTGACTGTAAAACCGTCATAAAAATGTGCCATAAATAGGAGAGAGAACGACACTTCCATCCAAACCAACAAATGCCAAAGATCGGAACACCCTCATTGAACGGGTTAACAGTGGAGGAGTGGATCATGCTACAGGAGTGATTTGAGAAGCTTCTGTGGACATTTTGACACAATAGGTGGTGAGTACATTTTATGGTAGGGAAAGCCAATTGTGGCCAATTAACACATTTAAAGTTGGGGTAGGCAGTTTATTTTTGGCGTCATCTGTCCTAAGCCCCTCCCGCCAGACGAACACGGGCACGTGCACGCGCTTCATACAACAGTACGAGTACTAGTCGTTCATTTCAAACCTCATCCTTCATACAGTAAGTGATTCCAGGCCGGCTACGGTTAGAAGAAGGCTAAACTATTAGAGAGATGGATAGAAAATTTTGCTAATTAGCGAGATAGAGAGAAAGTGGAGAGAAAATGTTGGCAATAGTTTAGCCTTCTGCTTAACGTCTGCAGCCGTGTGCCTTTGGTTATGGTTAGCAGAAGGCTAAACTATTAGCTACATTTTCTCTCCATCTCTGAAACGTTTCGCAGATAGTGTCAGACTCACTTTTTGATGAGTCCGTCTTCCTTTTTTGGGGTTGCTTTTACAGTGAAGGCAGCTGTTCTGTAATAGCAACTTTTCCTGCAGGATGCTCCGCCGTTGAATCAGGCTTTCCCCATCTGAAGGGATGTGCACGCACATCTGTATTTGTAGAACAGCCAATAGGAACGCCCTCTCTGTGAAATGACCTGTGATTGGCCAAAGTCTCCAGATTTTCTAAAGCCTGAAAACAGAGCCATGAGGAGGTGCAGAAGTCTTGTTTTCTCTCAGAACACTTGAATTACAATATGCTGTTATTGTAGAATTTTTGCCCCAATAATGCCAAAATAAACTGCCTACCCCAGCTTTAAATTAGCACTACTTTAAATGTGATAACTGATGAGGGGAAACAGCAAAGTTGTACTAAAAATACTAGCAGTAATTATCAACAGTAACTGGTGATATCAATCATTTTGTCACATATATTGTTTTTTTATTGTGTTCTGGTTGCATCTCATCCACCCACATCACAAGCCTTTAAACACAGCCTGTATTACGTAGCTATCTACAACCATTGCCACTGTAGCCAACCTATTATAATGTCATTAACAAATCAATGTCTTAGCTTAATGTAGTAATATCCACTACTCTTCATCCTGGCATTGAATGCGTCAGTATATATATATATATATATAATATATTCAGTCAAACACTAATCGAAGCTGTGGGCCCTGTAGAGTCAAAGAACAGCAGAGCAGTGAGGGCTTCAGGAATGAGGAGGAAGCGCGAGAAACAAAAATATCGGGCAGAAAGAGGGAAGACGAAAGTCTGAGGAGGTCAAATATACAGGAGAAGATGAGTCAGACGTGTCTGCTCTCTCAGTAGCTCACAGTCTCGAACCACCTTCTCTCAACATCAAGGAGATCCATACAAAGCAGTGACTCCAGCAGACACAATCAACAGGGCTCCACTCCGATCTATCCATGTCTGTCTGTCTCTGGCTGCTGTTAAAGGGTCTCTTCTCCCACATGGTTTGTTCTGTATAGATGTATATTAGATATGTTTCTGCCTCCACCCCGATACAATCGAGACGAATGGAATGGAACATGACATCAATGTCTTCCTTTCTTCAGTTTAGTAGGAAGTTTTTGGAAGTTTTTCACAACGTTTTGCAGCCATTGGTTCCATCGGTTATGATAGCATTGTACTAAATGAAGTAATATTGAGATCTCGGAAGGCAGCAACAACGCTAAAGGTGCTTTCAGACAGCGAGCGGCCGTAGCAGCTCCCAAATAGTATGCATGTTCTCTCTTGCCACTGATGACCTTGGCGACTCAGCTGCCGCCATGTTGAAAACAATACATCAGACCGGCAATACGTCATTCAGAGTGTCTGCTCTCATGACCACGCCCCCTTTTGGGGGAAACCAATCCCTCATAGACAGTAACAGAGAAAAACAGAAGAAGTTGAAACATGTCTCCAAACTTCTACTTTAAACAAACCGCTAATAGTAATAACGCTATGCTGAAGAGTTGCTGTGTAGTTGGTTGCACCAACACTCACTCATACTCCAGCAGGGGACCCCAAACTTCCCTTTCCCGGGCCACATTAACCAGCTCTGACTGGGGGATCCCGAGGCGTTCCCAGGCCAGTGTGGAGATATAATCTCTCCATCTAGTCCTGGGTCTTCCCCGTGGCTCTACTCCCAGCTGGTCGTGCCTGGAACACCTCCCTAGGGAGGCGCCCAGGGGGCATCCTCACTAGATGCCTGAATCACCTCAGCTGGCTCCTTTCAACGCAAAGGAGTAGCGTCTCTACTCCGAGTCCCTCACGGATGACTGAGCTTCTCACCCTATCTCTAAGGGAGACGCCAGCCACCCTCCTGAGAAAACCCATTTCGGCCGCTTGTACCCGCGTTCTAGTTCTTTCGGTCATGACCCAGCCCTCATGACCATAGGTGGGAGTAGGAACGAAGATTGACTGGTAGATCGAGAGCTTTGCCTTCCGGCTCAGCTCTCTTTTCGTCACAACGGAGCGGTAAAGCGAATGCAATACCGCCCCCGCCGCTCCGATTTTCCGGCCAATCTCACGTTCCATTGTCCCCTCACTCGCAAACAAGACCCCGAGGTAATTGAACTCCTTCACTTGGGGTAGGGACTCATTCCCTACCCGGACCAACATTGCACCAACAGTAAATCCAAACACACTGATCTCCGATTTGTTCCCCTGCCATGTCCTAAAAAAGATATAATAGAGGAGCTTTATGGCTCCAAGCTATTGACCAGACCAGCATGGCGCCATCGCCAAATAATAAGTAGCACAAATGGGTGGAAAACCATTCAATCTGGCAACATTGTCACACAATGGCACTTTTAGTCACCATCAAGGAAAGCTCCTTGATGATATAGTATTCCAAGGTGTAAATCTCTGAGATAGCTATATGAAAACCCAGACAAACATGATCATACTTGAGTATTGTTCATCTTTTTTATCATTGTTTTATGATATTGATTCTTCTCTCTTGCTTTCCTCAGATTGGCCGGTCCACAGAGAGCATGATCGACTTTGTGGTGACGGACACAGCGGGCAGCAGCAGCGGTCAGGGCGGGGGCGCGGCAGGGGAGGGTGGCGGCGGAGGCCAGTCGGCCCAGAGCACCATCTCCCGCTACGCCTGCCGCATCATGTGCGAACGCAGCGCTCCCTACACGGCCCGCATCTACGCCGCCGGCTTCGACTCCTCCAAGAACATCTTCCTGGGGGTGAGTGTTCTCCCTCGTGGGTGCCCATGCAGGCTTGTGCCTGGTAAAAACACTACGCAGGGACTGGTAACCACGGCAACCGTGGTGAGAGCGACATCAGGGACATGGCTGAGCCACCCACGGGTGACATCATAGCTGCGAGGATGGGTGTCAGTGTATGTGACCTGGCTCGAGGGAAACATGGGAGAGGAAGGAGCAGTGTTCTGCACGTGCGAGTGCGAGTGTGTATGTGTGTGTTATGAAAGTGCTTTGGCTCTAATGTACTGCTTCTGGTCGTATGTTACTGTCTCAAGCTATTGGAGAGCTTATGTATCTGCTTATATAACCAGGGGGTGAACATACAGCATATGAGTACATACTGTACTCTGTATGTATGCTGCTGTTTGTGATGGACCAGATAGTTCAGGATTTTGGTGGTTTTTAACTTACTTTCCTAGTGTTGGCCATAATTTCTCTCAGTTATGATAATATTGTACTGACCAAAATAGACACTGGAGTTTGCTGTCAGCTTGTTGGACCTATTTTTAGCGATGTAGGCAGGCTCCGAGATCTCAGCTCTTACTTTGTAGAGTACAATATTATCATAACCAGTGGTCAGAGCTACAAAATAAAACCCATATTGTAAAAAAACATAGTTGTCCTTTAACTTGGTGATATAATTTTATCATTCCTGGTATAGGAGAGACTGACAGAACTACAATCGGAAGACCCATTGGATTAAACCAGAATTACCCTTTAATAGAAAGGAGCGCACCATAGAAATAGAATAGGAGTAGAACCGATATTGGACTGTTTCCGTGGTCATTTGAATAGTACAAAAGAAAATGACGATTGTTGTTAGTTGTTATGGTGCCAACGCATGTCAGTGGGGCCGTAAGGTGTGGTCGCAACTCCGGGAAGAGAGCGAATGCAGTTCCAGAAACAGATGGCTAGTTAGCTAGATATGTTATCCTTCTCCGGAGCGGCGAGAGGAAGGGCGTGGGGACCGCCACCAGGCCGCTGTTCGGCTCATTTTCTGTAACCAGTGTAGCATAAAAGCATGCCGAAATTAGCAAGCTAGCCAGGTGTCCGCTAGTTTGCTTGCTAATTCAAGCTCATGCCCAACAGGCAACAACAGCTGTCAGTGTGTCAGTGTGCTGACTTGACTATGACTTCCCCAAACTCTATGTGATTATCATAAAGTGAACATGTAAAGGGGAGACTCGTGGGTACCCATAGAACCCATTTTCATTCACATATCTTGAGGTCAGAGGTCAAGGGACTCCTTTGAAAATGGCCATGACAAGTTTTCCGTCGCCAAAATTTAGCGCAAGTTTGGAGCGTTATTTAGCCTCCATCGTGCAAGCTAGAATGACATAGTTGGTACCAATGGATTCTTTAGGTTTTTTAGTTTTTCATATGATGTCAGCTTTAAAACGATCGCCGTTTTCGGGATCACCCAATCGCTGCAACTTAAAAATCGCAAGTTGTGTTGATGCGTTAAAGAAATTAGTGCCATTAAAACAAATTTGCGTTAACGCGTTATTATAACATTAACTTTGACAGCCCTATACGGAAGTTAGCTACAACCTGCTACAACGGTGGAGATGGCAACGGTACACCTAAAAATGGCCGGCGCTCTGAACCATCCTGCCACGTTGCTTTGAATGTCCATTCCACTCCTATTCTATTTCTATGGATTGCACTGCTTATGTTCATTAACGCAGCACAGTCATGCACCGTCAAGCTAACTCAGCAGTCCTCCGCTGGGCTCTGCTGTATCTCCAGTTCAGTGAGTAGAGCTGTCTGGAGCCGTACCCCGCCACAGAGTTTAGCTAACAGCTAGAGGCTAATTATGATCTCTAACCCTAACCCATTTAAATACTGGAATGGCATTTAAAAGATGTTATTTTTTTCCCATGAACTAACCAGAAAGCAGTTATTTCCCCCTGTACTGTACTCAGTTAGTCGACTCTTCTTTGATGTATTTTGTGATGTGAAGGCTTCAAGGCCACTGCAGAAGCTGCTTTGGGCGGGGCGGTCTAAAACGTGACATCTAGGTGCATCAAAGCCATGAGAAACCAATAATAGCCCGTCTCATGACAGCATGACTTCATCCCATGCAAGATTCATCAGGACCCCCCGACAACTAGGCCAGCAGTCAGAGAGATAACGTCAG